>KV417515.1:53604-76210 GCA_001630335.1 Athelia psychrophila | reverse complement strand
CCCCAAGAATTCGTAGGATGTGGTCCGTGGATTCAACGTCGTCGAAGCTACGGCTTTGGACGACATGGTGGTTAAAGAGAAAAGAACAACTGTGGTACGATGCGGCAGTTCAATCGCCAATTATTACATACTGTCACCAGTCGTGGGGCTGTGGCTTTACACGAGAGAAATTACTAATCCGAGCGGTAATATCATGCAAGAGGGAACTGGCAAGTTGTTCGTCGTTCAAGAGGTCTGGGTGGTCAGTCCAAGATAAGATAAGCAAGAAGTTTAAAGGACATCGGGGGAGGTGTGGCGTGTGAATCTATTCCTGTATACCGCGATCCTTACACCTATCAGGAACTGAGCTAAACAACGAAGTGAGTCAAAATTGAGCTCCCTAATATCCGTCTAATGTATTAGCATGTTTTATTAGAGATGTACAGAGTGGTCTCCGGGCTCCCGGTGTAGTAGCGTTTTAACTTCTCGCGTTCTGAACTTCACAGGCGCCGACAATGTGCTTCGTGCACTATAGTAACTGCGAAAATACGGTTCCTTCATGTCCACTTTCTACTATTCCTGTGGCGCAATACTGGACTTCGATGGTGGATACTAACTGTGCAGGTGGAACCTTGAAAAACTTGGTCTCGTGGTCACTGCCTTCCTTGGAAATATCGAACTTCGAGTCATTCACTAGATTCAGGCGAGGCTTAGCGTACGTGCTACCTACATCTCAAATGAGCACCAGCAGACGGCGATTAGGGCCAGCAAATCAATCTAGCATCTTAGCAGGAGCCTTTTCTGATTGACTGCTCAATCAATGAGCTCAAATATACTCTCCGTCGACCCATGTTGGACTGGCCACCTCCTGTATCCCTATGTTTCCCCCTATTCGGACGTTCTCGCTCTAGATCTGCTTCTCCTAAATCTCTCTCTGTGTCCCCTATCCACTCCGACATAATAGCAACAAATAAAGTATGGGTATATTAACCGAGCTCTTCATGAAAGGGGGCTCTTCACGATCTTTCCTTCGTACCCCCACCATCTCCCCCTATACCTGCACCTCCATAATCCCCTTCCTTTACCCCCAACTTACCTCTCACATATCTATCTGCAATGCCTTGCGCTCGCATTTCAAAATCTATGATCTCTCGCCCTGTCGCTGTTGAGTACGCTGATATGGTTGGATCCTTCGCCTACACCGCGCCCAGCAGGCAGTCCTTGCCCCCTAAAGCAGCCCGCAAGTTGCAGCTACCGTCCTTCCTCCCTGCTAGACACGCCAGAAAGTCGAATTTGCAAGGGTCGGGCGAGATCGCTACTCGTCCGGTTCTTGCCCCTATCTGCGCGAAGTCCAAGTCAGGAGAGAGAGAGATGGTGTGCCACCTCACCGCCGCCAAAGAGGTTCAGTGGACTGCGACGAGTGGAAAGGGGGCGCTTGCGAACTTCAACTTTAAGCATGACTGGTGTCATCTCTGCCACGTGCAGTGAGCAAAATGACCTAGTGAGTCTTTTCGCTCACCTATTTGCCTCTTTCTCGGACAGACATTCCCTCTATCTTGGACACGCATTCCCCCTATATCAGACAGACATTCCCCCTATATCGGACACGTATTCCCCCTTATCTCGGACAGACATTCCTCCTACCCTATACTCCCTAATCCCAATACCTCTACCATATACCTCATACCTAATACCTCTACTACTATCACCACATTCCAGAGACTCGTCTCCACTGACCTTTTACGTCTGTCTTAAGGTACACTGAAGACATCAAAATATTGGGGCAGGGCGCGCAAGAACAAGAATAATCATCAAGACCACGCGGACCGCATGTATAAACTGGGCACAACGGATCGCACTTGGGGTCCCCGACATTTATTTCAGATGAGTTAGCAATTTCCGATCATGTTTTCCGATGGCTAATATCCGCTTTATTTTTGCACATCCGATAGGATGGATTGTTGACATCCTCAAATTGTCGAGGCAGGGCGCAAGATCACAGGAGGCAACGTATACAAACGACTCGGAACAATCGACATCGGCTGACATCAAAATGTTCGGGCAGGGTGGACATGAACAAGAACAATCGTGAAGATGACTTGGACCGCATGTGCGAACTGTACGCGTGGCTCAGGACCGACAGGTAGTTCAGGTGAGTTGTAAGCTTTTGTTCATCTGCTCCGTACGGCTGACATTCACTTTATTGTACATCCTATAGGATTATTCAGGTCGTCAATTATCAAGGCATGGCACGCAAGATCATCGAAGGCAACTTACGCAGACGACTCGGAATAAAGATGGCAAAGCTGGTTTACGTGCTTGGTGTGTGCCCGTGTAGTCTTCCTTTTATCGTGGTCCTAATTTTACCCTTCAGGTTTTTCTTCTCATGGTTAGCGATACCAAACTGCGTCTCAGGAGAGTTGTCAGGCCATATCTAAATTACTTTGCGTGCTGATCTTTCCTACTGCGAATAGGGAGACACTGGCACCTCAAGACTTTATACTCGTGACAGGGTGGCAAGAAATATTGCAAGACCAAACGGATCGCATAGAAGATGGGTACTTCCGACCACATATATCATACTTTTACGTTAGCAAGACATTCAAGGGGGCAGGGCGCACAAGAATAATCAAGGACAACTCTCCAACTCAGCGCTGTCAACGTCAGGAATCATCGGGATCATGTATCAAGGCGCTTGGGTGTATCAGACCCGACCCCTTCTTCGGTGTGTGCTCTATACAAACTCACGTATTTTATCTTGACTATTTAGGTTCCCCTCCCATTTCCCTAGAAAATTTGCGTCTCGGTCGTTTCTCCCCACCACTCCAAATCAATGATTGCGCTCTAGGGGCCCAGCCCGGCCAGGTGAGTTGGCGGGTCGTATTGAATTATCAGTGAGGCTGGCTTCCCCTCCTGGGTGCATTTATAGGTATATAATATCGTGGCAAGGGCAAGGAAGACTCAACAACAAGAAAAAAATCAAGACTATATGGACGCTATGGATGACTGTGAACACGCACCTCTGCGTTTGGCTCCGGTCTGTGTAGCAGGTGAGCTCTGATCCCCCCGCAGCAGCCGCTTCCTGCCCTCTTGCTCTGTATTCCACCCGTTGGCTACATCTCCTTGGGCACTGGTCTTTATGGCAACATTCCTTGAATCTCTTGCGATAAGCATGCCTATCAGTGTGGGCTACTTTTTTGGGCTTTCAATCTCGCTGGCAATGTTTCGAATTCAGTACGTATCTCTTCTCATCCATATTGATTTGTTTCTAACTGTAAATGCTGTAAATGCTGGTAGGACGCAACGATATACCCCCCTATCCTTGCCTCCTGCCAGCCTCGTCCCATCGAACACCCCACTCCGACTTCAAATTACGCACCCCTTGTTATGTCAACCTTTTGATTTCTTGACCATCGCCGTTATGATCTCGGTCACTGGATTTTAGGACCGATCTACATAGACCCTCCCCTTGCTCACCCCATGCCCCAAATTCCTCAAGCAACCCCTGCAGGCACCGAACCCCAAAGCCTTAGGTATTACCCCCCCTTTCTTTATTCAATCTCAACATTGCCACCTCGTTTGTTAATTTACATTTGACCTTAGGGCCCGACTGCCTCCTCCCTTGCGTCCTACGCCCTGCCCCGCCCCATACCCACAACATATGTACCCGGACCATAGTCCACTAGCTGTGGGTTGATCGCTTCCTCAGTGAGTTTGAACGAAAAATGAAACATAGATCAGTAACTGTGCGGTGTTCATCACATAATATGCTAATCTGTGAGTTGCTTCGTGTGGTGGTCCTATCGGCTGGGATACGGTTTAACTAGTACTTGAAGTTGCATAACTGAGGTTTGGTGATATAACGTCGGTTTCGTCTTCTGACATTCCTTTCTTCAGCAACCATCATCAGTACTTCCTCAACATATTCGTAAAATAAGTCAATAGCAAATGCTGCAATGCTTGCATGTGTCCATATTTCGAGTAGCGTGCAGCGAGAGGATTTCTAGCAGGGAGTCATGTTTTCCCTTGTAGAGAACGTCCTCATTTCAATCCCCACGCCGCTCCCCCATTTCTCACACCCAGGCCCTCCCACACGTCTTTCGCGACCTCTTTTTCAGACGTGCTCATGAACATCACCACGAATGAAAATCGCGGCACCCTTGCGAACGCCGCCATGTACTCTCGCATGTGTGCGCGATCTTTCATCGCGGTTTCCGCCGATGCAGCAGCTGGATCCAGTTTGATTTTTGACTGGAATGTCGCCAGAATGGAGACGAGGAGCGGGGGCTCCAGGGACGTCTGGAAAAGCGCAGGCAGCGCTTGGGGTGGAATTGTCTGTGGAGATGCATGGGTCAGTTGAATGGTACCCGCAGGGATGGCAATCGTCTCACAGATAGCAATGCCCATTTTTCGCGCACTTCGTCTGGGAGAAGCGACTCCCATGCGCGTGTGAAATCAAACAACGACATCGGCGGCTTGGCTTTAGCCACAGGAGCCGGGGTGACGGAAGCCTCTGCCGCAGTGACATCGTGTGTTGTAGCAGAGGAAAGAGCAGCTGGGTTCAGCTTTTCTCCCTTGTCATACGCAACATGTTCGCCTGACGGGCGAAATATTCCTCCACCCGCTCGGCTGGGTTTGCTCGATTCTCGCACTTGCTTCGCCTCCTTGAACGAGCTGGGCTTGGGGGCTGATACTGACACTGCAGGTGTTGAAATGGGAGTCGGTGTTGATTCGCCCTGGAGTACAGCTTTTACATCCGTAGCCGAGACAGTTCTCAAAGAGGTCGCGGCAACGGGGGTGGTGGTCTTCCCTTCTGATGCGGAGGTCAGAGGGCGTGAAGAGATCGGTTTCATCAGGTCATCTGCAGAGGTAGAAGGTAGCGATGGCGTCTTGGTGGCATTGGCTTTCGATTTCGCCTTCCCTTTGGCTGTTGCGGATGATGGGGAATTTGGTTCGACGATCGTGATGGGAATGCGTCGCCGTTTTGGTGACACAGGCTGCAGGGTAGATGGGAAAGCTGTCGGGTCCAACACCGTTCTCTGTGACGAATTTTTAGAAAAGGCAATAGAAGAAACGCGAGGACGCTGATGACACATACGGCAGGTTTCTTGCCTTTGGCCTTCGAAAGCATCCCCTCAACATTGGTAAGCTCTTTTTTAACAGCCTCATTGCCCGACTCGATCTTCAAAGCCTGCTTTAAATCTAGCCAGGTCAATGTACAGCTTAAGCATAATCAAAGCATAACTCACCATCTTGGGCGTCGAGCAACTTTCCCATAGCAATTCTGGCCTGTGCTCGTCTGAACAGCCCCTTCACATTTGTCTGGCTTAGTGCAAGAACAGTGGTACAGTCTCTCTCAGCGTCCTCATTTCTATAAATGGCGTTGAGACGGGCTAGGGCAGAGTGCTATATCGGAGGAGACGTACTTGCCTAGTTTAAGATACGCTGCAGCGCGATTCAAAGGGAACGTTGCGTCGGCGCGGTCTGCAATGATGGCTTCCGAGTAAAATCCTGCATTTTGTCAGAAGGGTGCCAAGTGAAGGGGCTGTTGCAGTGCTAACCTATCGCAGTGGGATAATCTCCGGCTTTGAACGCGGTGTTACCCTGCAGATTCTTCAGCACGTTACGTGCGGATGAAACCCGGAAGCATCAACCTTTTCTTTCGCGAGTTGGGCCTTTGTTGACGCCATCGAGAAATTCCAGCAGGTACAAGTCAGGGCAACCCTGCAGCTGAGCCCTTTGCAATCGAAGTCGTCGGAAAGCAGGAATCCAGTTTCCAGATAGTGGTTGCAGAGAGAAAGGCGCGTCCTTTTCAATTTCGCTACCGAGCCGATTACTTATCGTGACACTCTAATTTAGAAACACATTAGTCTTAGACAAAGTCTACGCGATGGCATGCGACGCTTCTCCAAGTTCTGTTCCCCATCGTACGCATCTCTCTCTCTCTCTTGAATGTGTACCTTGGATGCAACCGTGACACCCCGTCGACGCGCAGCTTCTGTCAGTCGGAATCTCAACTCGCCTTCGCATCTACCTCGTCTGCTGCACTCTCTCCATGATCCGAACTCCGTGCTGAGTTTGTCTGCCGACGACGATCATATATTCACTGGCAGTCAGTGCCAGAACATCACTGTGAGCCCAATCATTAATTATTCAACTCGCGCGCCAACAATCTGGACTTGGGCAGGTGTGGGATAAGAGATCGTTTCAGCACAAAACAAGCCTAGTGGGCCATACTGGCAGCATTCTCGCGCTTGAATATGCGGCGGAGAAGAATTGGCTGTTCAGTTCATCAGGTACGGTCTGTGCTTTAATTGTTGCTCGCTATTCTAAGCCACGAAATTGCAGGTGATAGCACCATACGCGTGCGTGTGTTTCTGAATTTTGTCCGAAGAGATGCTAAAGGTTAAACAGATATGGTGCACAACAACGCTTTTGCCCCTCTACGTTCTCCATCCGTACCTCGAAACTGGCGCTGGTGATCTCTTCTCGATCGTCTGGTGCTCAAAGCTACAAAGACTCTACATCGGATGTCAAAATACATCTCTCCAGTGGTACGACTTCAGCTCAAGGTCTGATGTTGACGCCGATGTGCAGGCATGCTCACGAACCTGCATCGACGACGAAAACTTCTCTGCATCCTCATCACTCTCCCGGAAGGCGCACAAGTTCTTCGATAGCTACCCGCAGTTTGAGCGGCGCGCCGCTGATATCAATGCTTCCAATGCCAGCCCTCCGAAAGTACCACCGCAAGATGCTGGAAAGAAGGATACGAAGGCGTTCCTTTCCGTTCCATCAGCAAACGTGATCGATTCTGCCCACTACGGATATGTGTATTGCATGGCCCTGCTACCTGCTTCACGCGAAGGCTCTGAACATGTTATCGCCACATCAGACGAAGAAGCGGATCGGTACCGAACACGACTCATCACCGGCAGCGGCGACGAAACGGTCAAGGTTTGCCTCAGAAATCTGTGTACTATCCATGACTACTCACTTACTTCGAATTCTTGTCTAGCTTTGGGATTGCACCCCGCATGGTGTTTCTCTCTTGCATACATTTGACTGTGGCCATGGTGCAGTGCTTGCAGTTGTGGCCCACGGTGAAACGATATATGCCGGCTGCCAGGACGGGTATGTTAGAGTCTGGGACTTGGAAACAAAGTCTCTGGTAAGGGAGATCATCGTGCAGGAGGGCGTTGATATCCTTTCCCTGTCAATGATGCATAGCGATCTATACACTTGTTCTTGTAACGGCCAGATTCAGGTGTGTTCCATTCCATGCTTGGTATCCACGCGTGTTCATCATTTACAGAGATGGTCCTCTTCGTTCGACTGCACCGAGTCTTGGTCGGCGCATGATGGCATTGTTCTGTCTTCTATTATCACCCAGACGCAGGCGGGTGCCTTTGTCCTCATGTCTGGTGCGAATGACGGGTACATCAAGGTCACGCTTCATATCTGCTTGCGAGACATGGACGCTGAACGTTGCTCTTCAGATCTGGGACATAGAGCCGCCGGTGCAATCCCAGTATCAGGACAATGTCGAAGATATTGGTGTGGTCCCGTCCGATGAAAGAACTTCGCATGGTGAGCCTGCAATACCAGCTTTCCCTAACAAACCTATTGATCCCCGTAGACATTATGGTCTATGCTCTTTCCAAATTCGTCTCCATCCCGAGTGTCAGTTCCGAGCCCGCACACCGGGAAGATTGTCGGCAAGCCGCAATATGGCTGAAGAAGTGTCTCAGCCAGCTTGGTGCTGAGGCAACATTGGTGGGTCTTTAATCACGACCTGCAGTGCGTCGATGTCTGATGCAGCACGCAGCTACCTACTGGCGAAAGCATAAATCCGTTGGTACTGGGCACTCCTTGGTGTCCAGGGGAAGGCATCCTCGCAGCCTCGTCCACGGCTGTTATTCTACGGGTGAGTGAATATGGCCAGATTACATTGGTCGATATTGAACGCATGCGTCGATAGACATTATGATGTGATCTCGGCCCCTTCAGATAGCTGGAATACCGACCCTTTCACTCTGTCAGGACGCGATGGATACTTGTACGGGCGCGGTGCGACTGACAATAAAGGACCTATCATGGCCATGGCTGCCGCTACCGCCGAGTTGCTTAGGAAGAGACAGCTAGGAGTTGACGTCGTATTCTTGATAGAAGGAGAGGAGGAAGCTGGGAGTTCAGGTTTTGGGGAGGCTGTGAAAAAATACAAAGACATTATCGGCCCCATCAATGTGATCCTGGTTAGGTGCGCTTCTTATCAGCTCGTGGTGACCGATCTCAGCAACTGACGTCCCGATAGCAATTCGACTTGGATCGCAGAAGAGCCGCCGTGCATTACTTACGGGCTGCGTGGGGTTGTGCACAGCACACTGGAGGTACGCAACCATTCACTTGCGACGTATCTTGTTTCTAACGAGTCAAACACCCAGATATCAAGCAGTGCACCCGATATGCATTCAGGTGTTGAAGGAGGCGCCGTGGCCGAACCGATGTTTGACATGTTAGTGTCAGGTCCTTTTGTGCCACCCGTCGATGCTCACCAGGATCAATAGGGTCAACTTACTGGCAACATTGACAGATGGACAAAGACGCGTATTGATACCTAACTTTTGTCAGTGCTAGTCCATGTTTTCACCGACTAACTTCTGATTCATTATATGCGCAGATGATCGAGTGCGCGAACAGACAGCAGAGGAGAAGCAGCTCTATGAGTTGCTGGCCACCATTACTCACAGGCCCGCTTCGTCGCTGTCTGCGAGGTGGCGTGAACCATCGCTGACCGTACACAACATCGAAGTGTCCGGCCCTAAGAGTGAGCACAGTGCTTAAACATAAGAACCCGCTGACCGACCTATCTGAAGACTCTACGGTCATCCCCGGCAAAGTAACCGCTAACGTCTCCATCCGCATTGTGCCCGACCAGGACTTGGATTCGATTGCCAACGCTCTGACGGAACATGTTATCACTTCCTTCAAAACGATGCGGTCGCCAAACAAACTAGAGGTGCGTCTCACTCTTTGTGTCTGGAAAAGTTTAGTGTTGCTTACAGCGCGTGAAGGTCAGCATTGATCATAAAGCGGATTGGTGGCTGGGGAACCTCGATGATCCATGGTTCAAAGCGCTTGAGGGCGCCATTAAGGACGAATGGGGCGTGCAGCCCCTGCGCATTCGCGAAGGAGGGGTAAGTGAATTTGTCTTACTTTCTTTCGGCTCACGCTGATGGATTTCCGCCGTGTAGTCCATCCCGTCAGTCCCGTTCCTGGAGAAGGAATTCGGGTGCCATGCGCTCCATCTGCCCCTCGGTCAGAGCACAGTATGTTGACCATAAGCAGGCCGATCTTAGCTCGTGGATTCTTGCTGACTCATTTTTTTCTCCAGGACCAAGCTCACCTCCCCAATGAGCGTATATCCCTCACTAATCTTCGGCGCGGCAAGGCGGTCATTGAACGCTTTTTGCTGAGCGTGGTGGAGACGGTGCCAGAGAGTCCATCAGATCAGACGTTATAATGTATTTATTGTCCCGTGTTTTGTCAATGCGTGTATTTTGGTATACGTAATATTACACTTGTCTCCCATGATGCAACTGCGATGTTAAAGACACCCCTCAATAAGTACACCTCGAAACTGCCCTAATCCCAGTACGGAGCCCACACTCTACGAGACCCTGTTCCCACCGATATACCAACTAAATATATTCTGCAACTTGCGATGCATCCTCAGGCTCAATCGAGGGTGACCGCCTTCAAATACCCCTGGCTGATCTAGAATGCCACATCGCAAGTTCAATTATTTTGAGGTTTGGGGCAACGGAGGAAAAACTCACGAGTGTCATAACGTTAGTGTATGCCTCATACTGCGTTCCCTGTCCCGGCTGGCCGAACCAAGCTGTGATAAAGGGATTGAGCTGAGCTTGTTGTACTTTTCCAAATACATGTCTACGGGACTTACGAGCAATGGGGCCACTGAGAACGTCGAATTCCTTGATGACCTCGTAAACATGATAGTTATACGGGTATGAGGGTCCGGTGGTGGGTGCATCGAGGTTGGAGGGCGGGAGAGCGCGCTGGTTATAGGGAGCACCAGCAGGCGACAAGAAATTTCCTGCACCCCTCTTATCAGCATTCGTCCAAATTGCCCTAACAGAAGCTGCGTACCATATTCCGAACCGAAGCGATCAATTCTTGCCCCGACCGCCAGCGTCTGGTTTCCGTCAATGGGCGCGTTGCCGGTGTTGAGCTGGAAGCCATTCTGCTCGGGGTAGATGTAGCTCCCCCCCGTAGCGTTGTACCACTTTTTCAGGAATTCTCCCGGGCAGAGACCGCCGAGGCGATCATAGCCGTATATCTCGGACGACAAGGGCAACTTGGTAGGGAGTTTAGTGGGGCCAAGGCGCGCGTCGCCACATAAGTAATGGTTGCCTTTGGTGTTGTTTGTACCCGCGCAGTAATCCGAGCCACATTTGTTGACCTCAGAGTCAAGCAGGTGGATGGGGGAGGATATTGGCACAATAGGCGACGCGACCGCGGCGGCGGCCAGGGCAGTGATAGCAAACGCTAGTGAGCAACGCATTTCCAAATATTAGACAGCGAGGGAGCGAGTACAAGTGGACGAACAAGACAAGACAAAGATCAGTTTTTGACGGACAGCCTGGCTGTACTTATATGCAATTCGGTACGACAAGCCGTCATTCCACGTGGTTTTTCGGTTCCCTAGCGAGCCAAGGCGAGCCAGCGCGCCGAGAAGTATACTGTGATTGATCGACAGGGTATCCGGGGATGATAGCCCCTGCAGGGAAGCGAGCTCGCTCCGAAATGACTTTCCATCAGAGCCTCGAGTTGGTTCTGAAGGGTCTTTAATTTCGTATATGCTGCGATCTGTTCGGGAAAGCCGCGGAAACTTTTTCAAACGTGTAGTTAATGTTCAGCTCAGGCATGCGCCAATCATCAAAAGTTCGAGGAGGAGGAGGAGGAGGAGGAGTAGAACAGGTTAAACCGGTCACCTGGGCCGGCCTCACGAGCAAAAATTGAATTATGTCTAGGAGAGACTAAGTTAAGCCCCTATCACCGTCAAAGTCACGGTCGCGTCGGGAGTCCCTTTCCTTCCTAAGTTGAGCTTGGCAATTACACAACACCCTCGCGTACATACCAGAACTCGCAATGGACTCACCGTGGGACGACGATGTGGATTTCAACACGGTCTCAGAATGGTCCAAAATATCCAACGACTTCACCAATGTGAGCATCGCCTTTTCCTCAGACTATCGCGCACATCTCACGGGAGTCCTCAGAACGGGTACCGAGAAGGCATCACGGAGGGCAAAGAATCCGCGCTCCAAGAAGGGTTCGACTCTGGATTCGCGCAGATCGGCGTTCCCCTCGGCCAGGAGCTGGGCCTCATGCGTGGCGTCGCCTCTGCGCTCGTGGCTTTCCTGACCGGGGCGTCCGCGTCCGAGGAGGACGCCGTCGTCTCAGAAGCTCGCGAAATAGCATCCCTTCTCTCCAACATCCGCTTCACGGACATCGTCCCGCGCGATCTCGAGGCGGAAGCACACGCGCGGCAGCACTTGGGCGCCGCGGACGACGACGATGCGATGGACGAGAACGAGGAGCTCGCGGAGAAGCGGAAGGTGGAGCAGCTGGAGGACATGCTGTCCCAGCTTACGGCTGATAAGAGCACGGGACTCAATCAGCCTGGCAGGCCGACTGCAGCAGATCTGGCTGCTCTCCAGGGACGGCTCGACGCCCTTTGTCAGAAATTGAATCTCGGTCTCAATTTCTGATCTCTGAGGCGCATCACCTCTCGCACCTCGCAAACATGTTGCAACAACCTGAAGAACAAATCGCCGAAGGAGGCCGGCTGTGAGCTTGAGATTAGATCAGATAGTCAACGGCCCGTGAGGCTTAGGGTTAGGGGTTATTTCTGGCGATAAGAAGGTTGCAGTATGGAGTCTACGGGAGAGGTGATTTAGGGAGTTTCCCTGTAGTTTCTCTATGGGGCGGGTTGCAGAGAAGAATTAAATGGCTTTTTGTACGTGGAATTATGTGTACATGACCAAGACTGAATCGGACGACTTGAACGATTGCATCCAGTATGCGACGATGAGGGGGGGCCGTACGAGGTAAAGAGATGTGTAAAGTAATATTATAATTTAGGTAGGCGTGAAGAGGAAGATCCACTTGTCAGGGCACGGCGTCACCCGCTCCTCACCCCACGCGAGCTTGAGGCTTTCACCGTATTCCCAGTGCTCCCTATCTGCGCACCGGAGAATACAAAGCGTATTAAATCAGCCTCTAGACTGAATCATCCGGAAAGAAATTCGACTCACGTCCGCGCAGACTATAGCCCTCGCCCTCCAAGATGATCTCAGCGGCCATGGGTGCGCGTGTATGCGCGTGCACCAGACTGGTTACCACCCTCTTCATCCTCACTTCAGTCTCGTATATTAACCGGAGCATAAACGGCGTACGCACGGTGATATCGACCTGGACGATGTAGAACGACGTGAGCTCACGCACGCTCGCTTGCGGCCTGTTGGTATTACTGTCTCGATCAGTTTTGCGCGTCTTTGGTCGCGAACGAGATGGACGCGTTGACGCGCCTTTTCGTGCGGATGAATACTTGCACGACGTGTGGTCCTTGTTTTGCGTCGGGGGAGGGGAAGAAGAGCAGGGTGGACTTGTTTAGTGTGAAATGGTACGGTGTCATGGTGGACAGGACAGAGAAGCGTGACTTGGAGAGAAGCGTGAAGATAGGTGACACATTGATATTCCGGGATTCTCGCAGGTCTTAAGGCCTCGAGCTCCCACTTCGCAAGTATAATGTCAAGTTGAGCTCAAGAATAATATTCAATAAATCAGGCCGGCTATTTACTGGAGATTAGATTGATAGCGGTTTCCTCGGGAGGGAACCAATATTAATTCCGGCCCGTGCGGCTTGGGTAGGCGCCGGTTATTTAGGACACGTCGATAGCTTGCTGGAATTGAATCTCCACATCACACCTCTAACCTATACCGCCATGTCTTATCTCAGGTTTGTGTCCCACCCCGAGAATGACTCTCATGAAGCTAATGTCTTTGTATAGGCTGGCCCTGTGCGTCGTCGGTGTTTACTCCATGTTTTTGGTATGTTTCTATTGCACTCCCTGATCGCTCGAGTGCTGACGCGACGTAGCTTTGGGCAATATCGCAGGAGAGACGTGCGTACAATTAAAATTGTCTGTCTTTCAAGACTAACATATTGCCGCTCCAGTATCCGTGCCATTCAAATCGTTGGACGGGCAATCGTCCGACAAATTTCGATCGGCCGTCTTCTTGGGCACTTGCCAGAGCGCTCTCAGCTCCTTGTCTGCACTCATCTACATAGTGATTCGCCGCAAGTCTGGCGAGACTTTCTCTCAGACTCTCGGCCTCGAGACCGAGGCTCGCACCGCCCCGCACCCGCACAACGGCAATGGAAAGGCCGTGGCCAACGGCAGCGCGAAGCCCGCTCGCTCACAGCGATCCGCGCTTCTCCTCCGGTTCCTGCAATGCTCCGTCTTCATCACCACCGCCGCGCCCTTCGGCTTCGCCGCTCTTTCATTCATCACATACCCCGCCATGGTCCTTGGCAAATCATGCAAGCTCGTGCCCGTCATGCTCATGAACGTCGTCCTCTACCGCCGCAAGTTCGCCCCGCACAAGTACCTCGTGGTGCTCATGGTCACCGCGGGCATCACCATCTTCATGGGCTTCGGCAGCGAGCAGCCCAAGAAGGGCTCGGGGGGCGCAAAGGACCTGACGCCCTACGCGAGCCTCATCGGCGGCGCGTACCTGCTCATCAACCTCGTGCTGGACGGGGCGACGAACTCGACGCAGGACGAGATCTTCTCGCGCTACAAGGTCTCCGGGCAGCAGATGATGTTCTGGATCAACCTGTTCTGCACGCTGCTCTCCGTGAGCCTGTCCGTGCTCCCCCTCCCCTACATACCCGTCATCCACCCGACGAGCGGGGGCCACTCGGAGCTTGCGGACGCGATTGCGTTCATCCGCACACACCCGTCTGTGCTGATGCCCCTGGGGCAGTTTGCGTTGACTGGCGCGCTGGGCCAGCTGTTCATCTTCGAGACACTGCAGCATTTCGGCTCCTTGACATTGGTGTAAGTCGATTTGTTGTGGGCATTTGATGCGTGCTTATCATGAGTTCCACAGGACTATCACGTTGACGCGCAAATTGTTCACAATGCTGCTGTCTGTCGTGGTCTACAAGCATCAACTTACACTCGGCCAATGGGTTGGCGCAGGTGTCGTTTTCGCCGGCATTTCCGTAGAGGCGTTCGTGAAACGCAAGGGTGCGCACAATGTTCCACATAAAATTGCACTCTTGCCTGATTCCTTCCACAGATGTCCACGCGAAGCGGGTCGTGCAGGAGAAAGAGAAAGCCAAGATCAAGAATTTATAGAGTATTTATTAGCCCAATGCGTTACGGCGATGAGTTGTGGTTCAATTAAATACATGCGACAGAGTTATAGAGCGATAAGTCAGAACAACGAGAGCAACAATGGGCACATGCGAATTGAGGTTGTGAGGGGCGACTATGAGTCGTCCATTGCGTCAGGGTCGCCGAATCGCTTCGCGCCCGCATGGATCCCAGAAACTAGGATGCGTTTGCGATCATCATCCCTGTGGATACGGATCAGTGTGCAGCAATGCAGCAAGAGCTTCGATCCTCACCGCATCTCGTCCTCCTCGTCATCGGAATCGCCCCTCTTTCTTCTTGATACTTGCCGTTGGGTTATCGGGTACGCAGCCACGGTCTTACTCGCCCGGTAGATAGATTCATACTCCTAAAGCAGCACGATTAAGCAACAGGTCAAAGAACATCTGAAGATCCTTACCTTGATTTGCGTTAAGAAGCCCCCGTTGGGCGAGATGCAGTAGCGCCTGTTTTGGACCATGTGCAGCGCATCCTCCCAAGCGAGATTGTGGTGTTGCATGACAAACATCACGACGAACGCCGGGGCGAGGCTGATGCCACCTACGACGTCTTGATCAGCGGTGGCACGAAGGTGGATCCATACCACATACCATTACAATGCACGAGCACACGACCTCCCTTAGCTATAGCTTGGTCTATGAATGCCTTTGCGCTTCATTGAATACCGGACATGGGTCAAGGCTTCTTATCCGCGCGTTGCGTGACTCACCCAGGGAATAACCGAATCAAGTTCTGCTCCTCGTTATCTTCGACATCCAGCACCAGGTACTGGAAGTGATCAAGGAATCTCGGCTTGACCGAAAAGGCCTCTTTCGCGTCGCGTATGCACACGCTACAGGCATGGGCAGTTAGCCCTCCGAGGTGCGCCTAGAAAAGCACTGACTAGGACTGACATGTGGGTTATTTTGAGCCATTGCAGCTTTTCGAGGTTTTTGGACGCTTGGAACGGGCCAAGCAGGAGCCCTGGTAGTATCTCCTGGCTCTCGCGTCGCATCTCATACCTGCGGCAACGCGACATTAGCCATCGTTACTGCCTTTCCACTGATGCACTCACCGCCATTCAACATCGCCCGGTCCTTGGACGAGATTGCGTAGCGCTTCTTCAGCTGCGAGATCCACCTCCATCTGACCGGAAAGTAGGAATGTCCGGGCTGAAAGGTGCAATAAGGACGAGAACAAAGGTAATAAGAAGCGCGCGTCCGGGTCTGTCATGAGGCCAGCACAGCCACCTTATTAATATTCATTCGGCTCCGCGTTTCCCTGCAAGCTTGCTGTCGAACCACCATCATGGACGCCGAAGATGATGTACCGTAGGCGCGCCGCCTTTTCTTTTTGGAATTATAACTCATCCATGAATTTATCAGAGATCTCCTTGAGCAGATCACAACTGACTACTCGGAGCCGCCCAAAAAACGCGTACCCCTCACGATTATCTGCGGGTTTCTGGGTGCGGGCAAATCTACCCTGCTTAAGTACGCGTAAATGCACGAGAAATCGTGATCCCTAGTTCTGACGTTCCGGAAGGAGAATCCTTACAGAGAGACATGGCTACCGGATTGCTGTCATAATGAATGAGTTTGGTGATACGGCGGTGAGATATCAATTATCGAGCCGTGTGCTGCGCTGATCTGTTTCTAGGACATCGAAGGTTGTGATCTCATATCACGATTATTCAATGACACTCATATCGCCAGCAGCCAAGGCGATCAACATCTCTTCGCCTGATGATCCGACTGCCGAGGGCTCAGAAGAATTTCTCGAGCTACCGAATGGGTGCCTTTGCTGCAGCATCAAAGACACTGGTGTCGCCGCGATAGAAAAATTGATGCAGCGAAAGGGGGCTTTCGATCATATTTTGCTAGAAACGACAGGCCTTGCTGACCCAGGTGCGTATTTTATTCCTTAAAAAAATTGAACGCTGCTGAGATGACGGCCAGGACCAATCGCATCGATCTTCTGGAAAAACGAGGAATATACAGCAGGTCTTGGGAACGACATATCTCTTGACGGTGTGATCTGCGTGGTTGATGCCGTGTTTGGCCAAAAGGTATGTCGATGAGGCTGTACGCCAGTCTGCGCCTCGTCTCACGGCCTGCAGCAAATGCAAGATGACAGTGCCATTGAGGGCGAAGGCGAGAGCCTTCGGTAAATAGTAAGATCCATCTACAGTTGATCCTTATTGAGAAGGCATAGACAGGTTGCATGCGCGGACGTGATCCTGCTGAACAAAGTGGACTTGGTCACCGCTGATAAACTGGCGTCCACAGAGGAGCTGATCGGCAAAGTCAATCCGGCCGCTCCGATCTACAAAACCACGCAAGGGCAAGTGGACCTGTCTCTCATCATGGGGATCGAGGCCTTTGCCTCTCCGTCCTCGTTTCGCCGAGCTATCACGGTGCCATCGCATGTGCATGATGACGCGGAGGATGCGGAGCATCATCACGACACGCACTACGAGGCACGCGGTATTTCGAGCCTCCAGGTTACCTGCCCCGTCCTGTCGCCCGGTCATTTGGAGAGACTGGATGAATGGATCCGGACTGTACTTTGGGAAAACCGGCTCCCGGAAATGGCCTCCGGTGCGGAAGGGATTGTTCTGAAAGTCCTGAGATGCAAAGGCCTGTTCACGACGGTGGCGGGAGACAAATATGTCTTGCAAGGAGTGCAGGACCTTTACGAGATATCCAAAATAGATGAAGGAGAGGCGGTAGGGGTACCGGCCGTTGGAAAACTTGTGCTAATTGGGAAAGGCCTGAATTCGGTTGTTAGACATAGTTTGCAGGACGTTTTCAACTGATGAATTTATGAATATGTTTTGGCAGCTGTTGCGCGAAATTTATGTGATGGACGTATGAGTGGGGGTACAGTGGCTGAGCGAGAGCACGTAGTCAATTCCAAATTATTATTTACTAGTAGAGTGTATTCGAAACCACTTATTTGCTTAAAAAGCTAAATATTTGAAGCCCCACTTGATGTAAAACAGAGCTCCACCTGATGTAAAACGTAACCCGCTCAAGCACGACACATGCAAAACAATAAGTTCATGCCATCTCCTGCGACCAATCACTACAGCAAAAACTACTCTACGGCAACTCTACTGCGACATGATTTAAACGGCGAGATGCCTTGAGCCGGAGCACTCACTTTACTTATACCCTTCTTGACCCCCCTTGCTCATGAGAGCCGCGTCATCCTTTGTCATTGGACTCCGATCGAGGAAGAGCCGTCCGACCAGTTTCCAGGAATTCGAGCTGGATATCATGCTGCCACTCATTTATTGAGCACTTCGACATTTTTGAAGCCCCACTCGACCCCACTTCATATAAAATGATGCACCACTTGATGTAAAACGACGCTCCACTTGATGCAAAAAAACGGTCAAAAAAGTGGTTTCGAATACACTCTAGTGTGGCTATTCCTAAGATCCTGCATCTCCGTCGAGTCTCCTGGCATGTCATATACGTATGATGGCTGAAGCAGACATATTTGTAAGAGACGCCGGAAAGCCAACGTGATAGAATTTAAATATCGAACCTGATACGGCGTGATGGAAGTCAACTGCTGATCCTGTTGTTCCTGCTTATAATAAGTTTTTAAAAGTTACACTGCAAAGGTGTAAGGCGTACACTGCACAGGTGATTTGTTCCTAAGATACCGTAGTGCAGTAATAATGTCATGAATGAGATGTTATACACCTTCGACAAGGGAACATTCAATATGAGTGAGCTAGGAGCAATAAATTTAAGCATGAAGCGTCGCGGAGTTGTGGCTCTGGTACGCACCTTCGGTTGCTCTAACACATCAAGCGAAGATCACTATCAGTAGCCGGATAGAAATATAGGAAATAGACTGACTGCCGTAAGGAACAGGGCCATGTTCGTTATTGCAACTATTGCTGTTAGGAGTCCCGTCTGAAGTGTGTCTGAAGCAAGATCAACACTCTGCGTCACATCCGAGTCCATGTGAATGGATCCTGCGCACTTCTTATTACACGATCCACAACACCATCGGTGGCAGCCAGCCCCGTTTTTCGCTTGCTCTACGAATGCTTGAGTGGAGGTGAGGTAACCTGGACGTGCAATAAGAAACGTACGAGAAACCTGACAAGCAGCACGGCGAATAGAATATCGGTGCAGGCTGATATCGCCAACCACGCGGCGACAGGATGCTCGAGAATTTTCTGCCACTTGGAGAATTGCGGGACTCGCATGCTATCTACACTTGCCACAATGCTCAGAGCTAGGAAGAAATATCAATGGCATGCGAGCAACGTAAAATGAAGGAGAATCTTACCAGTCCCCGACAGAGCACCAATTACGATGGCAACGGTGATGTACAGCTTTCCGACGAGAACGTGCA
This sequence comes from Athelia psychrophila, assembly GCA_001630335.1. Taxonomy (NCBI): domain Eukaryota; kingdom Fungi; phylum Basidiomycota; class Agaricomycetes; order Atheliales; family Atheliaceae; genus Athelia; species Athelia psychrophila. The sequence continues at coordinate 57,383 of KV417515.1, read as the reverse complement.
CTCGCCAGGCATAGAATAATTGGACGGTCCCTGCAATGATGCCCTTTGACTACATCAGACGGAACACGCTGTGGGCAATAACAAACATACTGTGAACGCTCCGTCTTGGGATTGCTGGTATCAGTGGTCAAACCAAACAGCAGACTGCGTAATTAGGTACTACCTGGAGTAAATGCTGCGGAGGTATGAGTGATGCGCGCGAGCGTGGAGGGAGATACACGTACACCAATCAGCTATTTTCACGGCATCGACATTTCCTGAAGAAAAGGCAAGTTCAGACACGGAAGCAGAGGGATGGGAACTCCACACCGACCGAAGTTCAGCACTAGGGTGTGATAGAGGTAGACACACCCCAGGATGGTTAGTGTTGTATCCAATAAAAACAGCATGCCGACCTAATGCGAGTGAGTTTGAAAGCGCTTCAGAAACAGGTGCGATGTACGGACCATATATTTGATAAAGCGGCGCTCGGCGACTGTACTTCCGCGAATTCGTCAGTGGGTGAAACTAGGTGGAAGAACCGAGTATGCACCTCCTCGTCGTTGGCGGAAATACATGACAACCTGCATGACGAGTATGCCATACAAGCCACCGGCCAAGGTATTGCCCCAGAATATTGAACCCAAGCTGCCATGTTACTTTGATCAGATCGAGTGAGCCTGGCGGTGGGTGCAACGCACGTATACGTATCATTCGCTGGGTTCAACATCTAGAGACTCGGAGAACAGACTGCAGCACTCAAGCACCGCTGGCCAGGGCCTTTTCGGCGGGAAATGATCGAGACTCAGTGGCACCACGACGACGTCTGTCGCAGGAGTACTACCTAGAGGGAGGGTAGTTAATCGCGACGCTGGGTTACTATATCCACAAGTCTCGGCTTTCGAAACAGTGAATTACTTCTGATCGTTGGAACATTCAGACATGGCTACGCTTCCACGCCACAAAAGCTCCGTCCCACTAATAAGGTTAATCCGCGCTTCGATTGCATACATTGTACACGTATAGACTTCTTCGGAAGTTCTTCCTTCCTCTTCGAGTCCTCTCCTCCCCCCTCCCAGTTGTTGTCGACGTTTCGCGCCCTGGGACTCCCCTCACCAAAAAATTGAACGCTGCTGAGTTGTGACGGCCGGGACTGATCACATCGATCTTCTGGAAAAATGAGGAATATAGAGCAGGCCTCGGGAGCGGATATATCTCTTGATGCCATGTGATATGCGTGTCGGATGCCGTGTTTAGTCAAAAGGTAGGTATGTCGATGAGGCAGCGTGCCAGTCAGCGCCATGCCACACGGCCTGCGGCAAATGTAAGATGACAGATGCCATTGACTCACTGACTCAGGGCGAGTTCGAAAGCCTTCAGTAGATGATCTTCGAACCAGCAGTTGATCCTTGGTTGATCCTTTCTGAGAAGGCATAGACAGGTTGCATGGTCGGACGTGATCCTGCTGAACAAGGTGGACTTGTTCACCGTTGATACACTGCCATCCACAAAAAGCGGCTGATCGGCAAAGCCAATCCGGCCGCTCCAATCTACAGGACCGCACAAGGATAAATGGACCTGTCTCTCGTCATGGGGATTGAGGCTTTTGCCTCTGCGTCCTCATTTCGCCGGGCTATCTCGGCGCCATCGCATGTGCATGATGACGCAGAGGATGCGGCCCATCATCACGATATGCACTACGAGGCACACGGTATTTCGAGCCTCCAGGTTACCTGCCGCGTCCATTTGGGGAAATCGGCTCCCTAAGATGCGCCTCCGATGCGGAAGGGAATGTTCTGCAGGCCATGAGATGCAAAGGCCACGACGGTGGCGGGAGATAAATATGCCTTGCAAGGAGTACTAGTGCAGGACCTCTACGAAATATCCAAAATAGATGAAGAGAGAGAGGGGGGGGGGGGGGGGGGGGGGGTACCGGCTGTTGGGAAAACTAATTGGAAAAAGCCTAAATTCTGTCGTTAAAGATATGGTTTGCAGGACGTTTTCAACTGAAGAATCTACGAATATGCTTTGGCATATGTTGCGCCCAGGCGGCCCTATATTTATCTACTAGCGTGGTTATTCCTAAGATCTTGCATCTCCGTCGAGTCTGACATATCATAAATGTATGATAGCTGAATACACATTTGTAAGATATGCTAGAAGGCCAACGTGATAGAATTGAATATCAAACCTGTGTCATGCCGTCCGTACAATACGGTGTGATGGAAGTCAACTGCTGATCCTGTTGTGTCTGCCTATAATGAGATTTTGAAGTATACACTACAAAGGTGTAAGACGTACATTGCGCTGGTGGTTTGTTCCCAACATGTCGTAGTGCAGCAATAAAGACATAAATGAGATGTTATACACCTTCGACAATGGAACATTCAATATGAGTGAGCTAGGAGAAATGAATTTAAGCGGGAAGCGTCGCGGAGTTGTGGCTCTGGTACGCACCTTCGGTTGCTCTACCACGTCAAGCGAAGATCATTATCAGTAACCGAATAGAACTATAGGAAATAAACTGACTGCCGCAATGAACAGGACCAAGTTCGCTATTGCAACTACTGCTGTGAGGAGTCCGGTCTGAAGTGTGTCTGAAGCAAAATCAGCACTTTGCGTCACATCCATCTGAGCAGATCCTGCGCACTTCTTATGATACGATCCACAACACCATCGGTGGCGGCCAGCCCCGTTTTTCGCTTGCTCTACGAGCTCATGAGCAGAGGTAAGGTGACCTGGACGTTCAATGAGAAACGTACGAGAAACCTGACAAGCAGCACGGCGAATAGAATATCGGTGCAGGCTGATATCGCCAGCCACGCGGTGACAGGATGCCCAAGAATTTTCTGCCACTTGGAGAATTGCGGGACTCGTATGCTATCTACACTTGCCACAATGCTCAGAGCTAGAAGTAATTATCAATGGCATGCGGGCAACATAAGAGGAAGGAGAATCTTACCAGTCCCCGACAGAGCACCAATTACGATGGCGACGGTGATGTACAGCTTTCTGACGAGAACGTGCACTCGCCAAGCATAGAATAATTGGACGATCCCTGCAATGACACCCTTTGACTGCATCAGACGCGACACACTGTGGGTAATAATAAACATACTGTGAACGTCGTGTCTTGGGGGTTGCTGGTATCAGTGGTCAAACAAAATAGCAAACTGCGTTCATAGGTATACCTGGGGTGAATGCTGTATATTTATGAGTGATGCGCGCGAGTGTGGAGGGAGATACACGTACACCAATCAGCTACTTCCACGGCATCGACATTTCCTGAAGAAAAGGCAAGTTCAGGCACGGAAGCAGAGCTGGGTGGGAGCTCCACACCAACCGAAGTTCAGCACTAGGGTGCGGTAGAGGTAGACGCCCCCTAGGATAGTCTGTGTTGTATCCACGAAAAACAGCATGCCGACCTAATGCGAGTGAGTTTGTTAGCGCTTCAGAAACAGGTGCGATGTACGGACAATATATTTGATGGCCCGCCGCTCGGCAACTGCATTTCCGCAAATTCGTCGGTTAGTGAAACTAGGGAGAAGAACGAATATGCACCTCCTCGCCGTTGGCGACTATACATGACGACCTGCATGACGAGTATGCCATACAAGCCACCTGCCAAGGTGTTGCCCCAGAATATTGGACCCAAGCTGTCAGGTTACTTTGATCAGATTGAGTGAAAAGGCCTGGCGGTGTGCAACGCACGCATCATTTGCTGGGTTGGACATCTAGGGAGAACAGGCTGCAGCACTGCTGCCCAGAGGGCCTTTCGGCGGGAAAAGATCGAGTGGCAC
>KV417515.1:0-52093 GCA_001630335.1 Athelia psychrophila | reverse complement strand
TAGGCTGCCGCACTTGAAATCAGCCGGGAACCGCCCGGAACCGCAAAGGTCACCTTATTATGTCAGCACGGTGGTAGTAGCAGTCGCAGCAATTTTGATTTTAATTTTGAGAAGCTTTTTACTTTCGAAATTCGTGTCGCCGCCAAAGGCAGGCACAACCTGGTAGCTACTGTATAAGCGTCGCAGCAATCATTTGAAGGTCGCTGGCGAGACTTGGGGGGCGCAACTTGAGCGAAACCACCCTGCCTCGCAAGCCGCCTTTCGTTCGCCAGCCGCGCTCGCGAAGGTATATAAGCGTGGTATTGCCTCGATCTGGAATCTCATCCATCCTCTTCCCATCAATATGCCCCAGGCCCTCTGGTTTAAAGATGATAATGTGCCGGAATCGGGACAGGGCGACCTATCAATCCGTCAAAGAGCTCACTAACACGAGGAAGGGCATCGCGGACCGGTTCCCATATATGTATTTACTGGTGTGGCTATCCTAAGATCCTGTATCTCGATTCTCCGTCGGGTCTCCTGATATGTATGACTGAAGTATATAAATTGGTAAGACGCCGGAAGGCTTGCGTGATAAAAATTGAATATCGAACCTGTGTCATGCCGTTCGAATAATACGGCATGATGGAAGTCAGCTGCTGATCCTGTTGTGCCTGCTTATAATGAGTTTTCAAAAGATATACACTGCAAATGTGTAAGACGTACACTGTGGTTTGTGTCTAAGATACCGTGATGCAGTAATAAAGACATAAATAAGATGTTATACACCTTCGACAAGGGAACATTCAGTATGAGTGAGCTAGGAGAAACAAATTTAAGCGGGAAGCGTCGCGAAGTTGTGACACTGATAAGTGCACACCTTTGGTGGCTCTGCCAGATCAGGCGAAGATTACTGTCAGTAATCGGATAGAAACATAGGAAACAGACTGACTGCCGCAACGAATAATGCTAAGTTCGTTATTGCAACTACCGCTGTGAGGAGTCCGGTCTGAAGTGTGTCTGAAGAAAAATCAGCATTTTGCGTCACATCCATCTGAGTGGATCCTGCGCACTTCTTATTATACGATCCACAACGCTATCGGTGGCGGCCAGCCCCGTTTTTCGCTGGTACTATGAAGGCATGAGTGGAGGTAAGGTAACCTGGACGTTCAATGAGGAACGTACGAGAAATCTGACAAGCAGCACGGCGAATAGAATATCGGTGCAGGCTGATATCGCCAGCCATGCGGCGACAGGATGCTGGAAAAATTTCTGCCACTTGGAGAATTGTGGGACTCGGATACCATTTACACTTGCCACAATACCCAGAGCTAAGAAGAAATATAGGCATGCGAGTAACATAAGATGAAGGAGAGTCTTACCAGCCCCCGACAGAGCACCAATTACGATGACGACGGTGATTTCCAGCTTTCTGACGAGAACGTGCACTCGCCAGGCATAGAATAACTGGACGGTCCCTGCAATGATGCCCTTTGACAACATTAGGCGCGACATACTGTGGGCAATGATAATAATGATCATACTGTGAACGCCGTGTCTTGAGGGTTGCTGGTATCAGTGGTCAAACACAAGAGAAAACTCGTCAATAGGTAGTACCTATTGTGAATGCTGCGGAGGTATGAGTGACGCGCGCAAGCGTAGAGGGAGATACACGTACTCCATTCAGCTACTTTCACGGCATCGACATTTCCTGAAGAAAAGGCGAGTTTAGCCACGGACGTAGAGCGTGGGAACCCCACACCAACCGAAGTTCAGCACTAGGATGCGATAGAGGTACACACCCCCCAGGATGGTCTGTGTTGTGTCCATGAAAAATAACACGCCGACCTAACGTGGGTGAGTTTGAAAGCGCTTCAAAAATAGATGTGATGTACGGACAATATACTTGATGAAGCGCCGCTCGGCGACTGCATTTCCGCGAATTCGTCAGTTGGTGGAACTAGGGCGAAGAAACGAGTACGCACCTCCTCGCCGTTGGCGGAAATACATAACGACCTGCATGACAAGTATGCCATACAAGCCGACAGCCAAAGTATAGCCGCAGAATATTGGACCCAAGCTTCCAGGTTACTGTGATTAGATGGAGTGAACAGGCCTGCCAGGCGGTGGGTGCAACGTACGCATTATTCGCTGGGTTGGGCATGTAGAGAGAACAGACTGCAACAGTTGCTGGCCAGAGAGCCTTTCGGTGAAATATATATTGAGACTTACTAGTACCCTGTAGTACCGTAACGACGTCGGCCGCCTCTCGCCGCGGTAGCCTGTACGAGTATAGTTGAACCGGTGACTTACTGGTATCAAATTACACACCCGAATAAATGCCGCATGTCGAGATGACGGAGTTTTGGAAGGATGTCTCGAGAATCGAATTGAAGTGAATGAGGGTGAACGAAGGATTACACCTCCAAGTGCCACCAAGTGTAGTGGTCCAGAATGGAACTTGTGCAACCGTCTCGCCTGTTATACATGTAAATATCAGTCCAAACATAACTGATGTACTACTGCTCTTTGAGGGCCTGGAAAAGGCTGTCTCCGCCATCTCGCTATGTCAACCAACGGCTTTGATCACTCGTGGCGCTGCCCTGAAACGAGATACCAACCGCGGGAGCTTGAGACTCACTGGCGGTGTCCGGTTCAGGTCCGCCATCTTGGCCATTGGTCGGAAATTTGAAAAGGCCCTTACAGATATCCAGCCTAAACGCTCTTAAACGGCCCCAAGCAGCGTTAAAAGGTAATTAGGCTTCTAAGCCGCAATGTGTGCCTGGCGCGGATATATTAGTAGCATTTGAGCTTGATTTGAGCTTAGATTCTATATAGCTGCTTACTATTACCGGCCCAACTTTTGACGAAGGACCACCTTTTGACGAAGGCCTCTGGCGAGACCATTTTCGCATCTTTCCTCCTCAATTTTTTTTTCAGAGTGAGCTGTATGCGACAGAAAATATACTCAGAATTTTTGATAATTCTAGACATCCTTCGTCGAGCCGGATGTAGTACCAGCCGTTTCGGAAATTCTTGCGTGCGTGATTTGTGGCGGCTCGAAATTATCGAAAACTATGGAAACTCAGAAAACTCATAACTCTTTCATCCAGCGCTGTAAACACTCCATACCACGCTCAAAATCTCCCAATTAGCAAGCCTTACCGACACATCAGCGCCGATCAACAGCAGCGGGCGTCATACGTACTGTCGGAGAAGAATGAGACAAACACGCAAGTTCCGAGGCATTGGGTGTTTCTGAGGAGAGAATAGGTCGATGGGGGGAGATATACAAGACAGCAGAAGGCTGCTTGAGCCGTATGTCTTATATGATCATGATAGAGACCGTCCGCGCTTGCTAACCAGGCAGATGGCGGAGCTGGACGAGCTCATCCCTATTTCGCGATACCTACTCTCGCGTACTCTTATCTCTACTACGGACATTCCACACCCCCATTTACGCATACAACCATCAACTCAACCTGTCCATCTGAGAGAGCTCGTCAGTAAGGCCTAGGTGGTCAAAATGACTGCGCGCGCGTTGCTGCAGCGTCCATTTCCCTGATTCAAATGCAGAAAGATCACAGTCGTATCGAGTGAGAATTTGCCCCCTGAATCCGGTAGCTCCGAAGGGATTATACGCGATGAGGAAAGAGGAAATGACTAAGCACCTAAACCTCGTCAAAAGGTGGGCCGGTAGTACATAGTACAGACATAATCGCGAAACCGGCGGAGACGCAATTTGAACAACCGTCGGTAGAAATCTTCGTTTTTGCATCATTTGCGCAGCACCACTCAAACTTTGCTCACCCGATCGTCGGCAGTCGTCGGCATCATGGGCAGTGGCTGGATTTGGGTCTGGCCGCTGGCACTCAATTATGGAGCAACGTGGCGCTGCGAAAACAATGTACAAAAAAAATCGACTTCAAATTGGCACTCAGAGTACAGCAGATGCTACGGCAGGCCAGCGTCGTCTGGCCCAGACCCCACAGCATGGCACAGAGGCGGAGCTTGAATCCAAGGGTTGGTTGTTCAACTTTGCGGTCAACGCGCCCTGCAGTACACCCCACTCGCGCACCAATCCTTCATCTTCTTACGACCATTTACGAATATTAAATTCATTGAAAGAGTGCCACAGTCGTAGCAGGGTTCTCGGAAGCCCGAGCGCGACTATACACCCCGATGCTTGGTTCGAATGCCTGAAATACAACTCATTTAACTGCAGCGTTACCGTTTTCCTAGGGCACGGACACCTTCCCGTGGCACTTAAATCCTTGTTGTAGTGTTTCGCAGAAATATGCCATCCTAGCCAAACCCAGTGAGTCATTCCTGTTCCAATGTTTGGACACCGGCGCGATCTTATCTGGTCGGTCAAGATTGCACATACTTACCGTGAGCGGCGAGGGATGGGAACGCTCTACCACATGCCAGTGATATTCATATGCATTGCCCTGCAGAAGCCAATGCGTACCAGGAGTTAACCAGCAGCACATCGCATTTGCACGACAACAAAAACTTGTGCGCGAAATTCAACTACAGCTCGCCAGCTAACCACCGTCTCACTAGCTCTAGGGCCTCTTTCGGCTTATCATATGGGACCTACGGACGCGGAAACACAGTCAGCTAATCACCCGATATTTCGAAAAATATAAGCGCACCATGTGGCCCGCCCCTTCAACAGTGGCAAAGGTCAAAGCTCCTTTTGCCCGTATTTTCCCAACCGCCTTTCCCTCGAATCTCCACTCCTTCAACTCCTCCCGCGCAAAGGCTTCTCCTCCGCTCCACACAAGCGCCTTCGTCCACCGCTCGTTGCCGACCCAGTTGCAGATCCAGTCATACGTCCCAGCGTAGATCAACGCGCGCACGCCACGATCGAGCAGAGCCGAGACGTAGTCCTGCGTGGGATGTTCCTCGTCTAGCGCAGCGTTGAACGCAGCTCCCACTTTCGAGGAGCAGGAGGTGAAATTTGCAGTGAGGGAGGGGTCGACACCGAGCATCTTCCGGGTGCGTGGATCGCTGAGATATGCAGATATGTGCCTGAAAAAATTGGGCGCGGCTTTGTTTAGCGGTCCATCTTTCTTGAGGAATTGAATGATGCGTACTTTGTGACTGGATAGCAGAGCGTCTCCGCAATCGGACCGTCACAGTCGATGCTAATATCATACGGGTTCCTCCCTGTTTTTCATTCCGTTAGTTCGGGCAGAACACAATAAGGGTCACCAAGAAGAACACAGCCTAGAGAAATAAGGTAAAGGGAAGCAAGTGACGCACCGGTGTTGAAAAACGGCACAGACAGCTCCGTGTCGCAGAAGTTCATTGCAGCTTCACAGTTCATCGCGTCCATCGTGTCTACACACGCACTTTGGACCCATTTCTCACACCGTGGTACCTGCAGTGCATAAATCAGTAGTTGCGAAGGCCAGTGAACAAGAACACAGGCTTACAGCCTGTTTCATGCGGATGCAGGATCTGGGGGAGAAGGATCGTAGAACACGGTCAGGACGGGGCGTGTGCAAAGGCCGAATCTACGCACGAAATATCTTGGATAGGGTGCACGGAAGCGGGGGTGCATTGCATGTCGAAGTAGGATGTTATCATCTTCGCAAAGTCCGTCATTCCGTTTCCTGATTGTCACATCAACACCCAGATTCAGTGACGGAAGCGTCAGGTTAGCGCGCACCTATGATGATGGATGTGAGGTTGATAGGCGTCAGCCCCGCATCGACGAGTACCGCGTTCTGATCGTACACCTCAGCAGCAAATACCGGTATGTAACGGCCCTGCAAGTGAGTATAAGCGTGAGCTTGAGCATGCTATAGCCTTAATACGCACACCGTAAGATTCGCCTGCCATGTGCAACGCTCTCCCTTTGAATTTGGTAAAATGCTCGAAGAAGATGGCGATGAAAGTAGCGATGTCCACAGCCGCCTCTTCTGTTGTGCTCTGCATGTCTCCACTTCAGCCTAAGGGGCACATGGAGGACGTCGGCATATACACGCACCACGCTCTCGCCGAAATCCGCGTAGCTGAAGCCAACACCAACGGGCTGATCGACAAAGAACACGTTCGCCGTCTCTGTCCAGCTCTCGGGGTGATACTTTGGCCCACTGGCGTCGCTGATACGACACGGTCCGAGCTCCATGAACAGGCCCAGGGAAGAGGAACATCCGGGCCCGCCATTGGTCCAAAATATGACATCGTCGGTGTCGGGATTTCGCCTACTTTCGAAGAAGTAGAAGAAGATGTGGCGAGCTTCGATGTCAATGTAGCCGGTGTATGATCTACGCGAGGCTTAGCAAGAGACGGTCAGATCGGGGCTGGAGTAACGCACCTAACGCTGTCGTCACAAAATCCACTAGGGCTTTGCTTGATTCTTACACTGTGCTTCGGAAAGGCGGGGTGCTGTAGGGTTGTGAAGGCGCCTTCGGGTACGTAGCTGAGGTCTTCGACGGGGCTGAAGAGTCCGGTATCAACCGATGCTGCCCAGTTGACATTGATCTTGTGGGATTGACTAGCGACTTGACTCTGCTTCTTGTAGGATGGGAGGTTCGCGTTGAAAAATGACTGAGCTTGGTTTGCACTTGTGACTGCTGCGAAGAATAGGCTAAAGGCCGAGAATGCCAGACAGCAATGCCCGGGTTTGTACCCTAGCATGTCAGGGAGCGATTGGCTGAAGGCGCTGATGCCCTATTTCTGAAATCCCTCTCGACCTGGGCACGGTGACTGAATACAACTATCCGTGTAAGTCCTTCGAGGGCCTGGGTATTTCGTGAAATAGGCTGAGATTCAGAATCGACGAAGTGGCAGTGAAGACGAGAGTGTACAAGCGCCCGTTAGAACACAGCAATACTACTTACTGATGCCCAACTTGGACACATGTGATCTCGAGACAAGCCAGATACTCAAACACATTTCGAACACATTAGCAATTGCGTATCAGTCTTTGAATCACACAAACATGTTAGCAAGAGAGAGAGTACTCAGGAGATCCGACTAAAAGAGAATGATAAGGAGTAATGAATTGGCACTGCAATATTCGAGCAGATAAAGTAACATGTACACACATTGTGTACACAATATGTAAGTACATGTAAGATGCAAGACATTAGCCAATTACAGTAAGACGCTACGTATCTTGGTTAGCAGAAGCGGAAACCACACGACCAGCAACCTAGCTGTGAACGTTGTTGATGGTTTGAAAGACAGAGAATATACACAAATGCATGGCGCTATGACCGTGTGAATGCTTCGAGTCACTTGAGAATGCATGGGAGACGGGGAAATGGTGATAAGGCGACTAAAGAAACTGGTACCAGAAGCTCGTTAGTTAAGGTTTGATTGGCACGTAAGTACCCTGAAATCGCCTGCAGGCGGTGCCTCTCGTGCGCCACATCCACCCCGCCTATCGCAAGAAACCATGTCCCCTGTAGATTTATAGTGATCAGAAGAGGACGACTGGCCTCAGCTAACCGGAGAGCCCCAGTCACCTTCCAGAATACCCGTGATCTCGTTGTGCCCTTGAGGTAAGTGCAACGCTTAGCCCGCCGAAATTCCATTCCAGGGGCACCATTGCGGCGGGGACCCCAGTCTGGGGGCACCGTGTCATCCAAGCAGGGCGAATATTTCTTGAGTCCGCTAAGTTCCCCCACAGGTGCAGCTCATAGTTTCGAAAGATGGGTAGGTCTACGGGGACGACTCGAGATCAACGTACGAGAGGGTGTTCAAACGGCAGCGAAATATTGGTGGCTGGCGTCTGCTGCTGCAAAGGGAAAATGCGTTAGGACACTGTATGCCGGATTGAGGGACTTACATGTCGGTCTCGAGGCTGGCGGGCTTAACGAGAACATGCTGGCGACGAGCCGACACCGACCGTTGTCAATGAAGGTTCAAGGTGGTGGCAACTTCAAGTTGAAGGTGGTAGCGAGGTGGATGTGAGGTCGGAATCATCATGGGAGAGACGAGACAATATATCTGTTCTGTTCTGTGTTGGTTCTGTGCGTACTGATAGTCCGAGACAGCTCACCCAGCAGCAACACCAGTTAGCTGCCATCGACCGAGTTATATCATCAACACGGCCTGGTGGCAGTATCGAATCTTCGATGATGCCCTCCCCAGGCTGTTCCTGTTCCTGACTCGGAATTCGCGGTATCACATAGAAGACGGCAAGCTGGGCCCTGGCCCCGTTCACAGTTCGGACCCACTTTCGATGTCGAGTCAGGCGGGAGGATGCTGGGTCTCTACGTCGCCAACCGGACAGCTGCACTACATGATTCGCAGAAGCCAGCTGGTGGGTAACTTGTGCATTTGGGCAAATATGAAAGTCAGTCACTGCTTTTGGTTAACATTTGGAGCTGATATGCGCAGCCAGTGACGCGTATTCGTTTTCCGCATGTCGGCGAGGCAAGCAGATTATGAATGGCGCATATTTCTGGCAAGCGGAACGCTCTGCGGACTGGAGGGGGGAAATTAAGGTACCCGACCTTGAAATAGGAAACAAGCAGTACTTAGCGAGAGTAAGCGCGGGTAAGCGGGCGGTCCTGCACTTCGCATAGATTCCATCCGCAGGCCTTGCACCTCGCCAATACCGGCCAATACCCTCCCCGGCAGCAAAAATATGCATGACAGTACTGCACAGTCAGAGTAAGCTAATATTGGGAACGGGGGCGTCCGCAAGACTCTACAGCATGCGGATGGACACTGCCCCAATGACAGGTCAGGGCACGCGACCAACGCGTACACTTACTGGCAATACTAATTGGCGTGAGCGATAGCTGTTAGCAGGTTGATACAGATCGCCAAAATAAATAGTGCGGTCAGACATAGGAGCGATCGCAATGCAAGTCTCAAGACTCGGAGTCATCTGTTGGGTGGCTAAACGGATCGCCCACCTATCAGTGTATCACTACCTATCATAGTCCGCTGCCTTCGGGTGACCCGGTGTCGGACGGTTCTGCTTCCTTTCGGAATGCTGTTTAGCGGCGCTAAGGTTCGGGTTAGACCTTTGGCGATTGAGAAACCCAAGTACACCGCATATGGCGGAAAACCTGCGATATATCGGGCGACCCGAGGCCCTGGGGGGATGCATGACAGCAACTGTATTCGCACTTTGCGCAGTGCCACACTTGCAACGGGAAATGGGTAGTGTAGTTATCAAAGATCTGCAGGTTGACAAAGTCGCCGACGTCGGAGTGATGGACCTGTACACGGCTGCTGGCTGCCAATGGGGCTGTGTTTTGGGGAGATTTATGTAAAACACAAGCAGATGATAATATGTACGAATAAATAAATTCGGCTTTCGGACGACGTGGCGCAGCACATTCACCCTTCTCCCCCTTACCATCACGACCTCCAGCCTCTGTGCTGCCCCACTAACCAAGGTCTAGCTACATCCCTCTAGGCGCCATGGCCTCCTCGTCCTCGGACGTCCTCATTCTCGGGCTCGGCGTAGCGCTCGCTGCCCTCTATTTATTTAGAGACCAGTTATTCGCGGCATCTAAGCCCAAAGCAATCCCATTGACAAACAAGCTTGCCGGCTTAGACAATGAGGGGAACCCTAGAGATTTCATAGCCAAGATGAAGGCTGGTGTGAGTAGCCCATTCGTCTCCCATGGTACACTGGCTCATGAGCTTCACACAGAAAAAGCGCCTGGTGATATTCTACGGCTCGCAGACCGGCACCGCAGAAGAATACGCTATCCGTCTTGCCAAGGAGGCAAAGTCCAAGTTTGGGCTTACCTCGTTGGTGTGTGACCCGGAGGAGTACGACTTTGAGAACCTGGATCAGCTTCCCGAGGAATGCGCAGTCTTCTTTGTTATGGCGACCTACGGCGAGGGCGAGCCCACGGATAATGCCGTGCAGCTCATGCAGAACTTGGCGGACGAGTCTTTCGAGTTCTCCGGTGGCGAGCGCAAGCTTGAAGGTCTCAAATACGTCATTTTCGCGCTGGGCAACAAGACATACGAGCACTACAACCTCATTGGCCGCAAGGTCGACACTCTCCTCACGGATATGGGTGGTGTCCGCTGCGGTGAGCTCGGAGAGGGTGACGACGACAAGAGCATGGAGGAGGACTATCTGGAATGGAAGGATGCGATGTGGGAGGACTTTGCGCGCAAGATGGGCGTCGAGGAAGGCCAGGGTGGTGACTCTGCCGACTTTGCTGTCAGTGAATTGGACACCCACGTCCCGGAGAAGGTTTACCTCGGTACGTGCCCAACACGCTCTGATTTACTCCTATGCTAACATGTCGATTACAGGCGAGCTTTCCGCTCGTGCTCTCACCAAGACCAAGGGCATCCACGACGCTAAGAACCCATACCCCGCTCCCATCGTCGCCTCGCGTGAACTCTTCCAACAAGGCGGTGACCGCAACTGTGTCCACGTCGAACTTAGCATCGAAGGCTCTGGAATTACTTACCAACACGGTGATCACGTTGGTGTTTGGCCCACGAACCCTGAAGTTGAAGTCAATCGTCTTCTTTGCGCACTCGGCCTCTGGGAGAAGAAAGACCAGGTCATTGGGATTGAGTCTCTCGACCCCGCTCTTGCCAAGGTCCCTTTCCCTGTCCCCACCACCTACGCCACTGTCCTCCGCAACTACATCGATATCAGCGCCGTCACAGGTCGTCAAATACTTGGCCACTTGTCCAAGTACGCGCCCGCACCGGATGTGGAGGAGTTCTTGAAGGGATTGAGCACCAACAAGGAGCAGTATGGAGCCACGGTCGCCAACGGCTGTCTTAAACTCGGTGAAGTGCTGCAGCTCGCGGCCGGCAACGACTTGAAGGCCATCCCTACCACCGAGAACACCACCGCCTGGAGCATTCCTTTCGACGTCATCGTGTCCGCCATCCCCCGGCTGCAACCCCGGTACTACTCCATCTCCTCCAGCCCCAAGCTTAACCCTACCAGCATCCACGTCACCGCCGTCGTGCTCAAGTACCAAAGCGTTGCGAGCGAGAAACTGCCGGCCAAGTGGGTGTACGGTGTTGGGTCCAACTTCCTCTTGAACTTGAAATACGCAGCGAACGGCGAGCCAGCTCCCTTCGTCACGACCAACGGCAGCGCGGATCCGGCTAGTGTCTATTACCCTACCTACGCTATCGAAGGACCCCGAGGCGCTTACAAGCAGGAGACCATCTACAAATCACCCATTCACGTTCGCCGCTCTACTTTCCGGTTGCCCACCAACCCCAAGAGCCCCGTTATCATGATTGGTCCTGGAACTGTGAGTCGTCTTGTCAATTAACCCCCGGTCTATTGCTGATGTTTGTCTTATAGGGTGTGGCTCCTTTCCGTGGATTCGTCCAGGAGCGAGTGGCCCTGGCCCGCCGCACGATCGAGAAGAACGGCGCTGATGCACTTGCAGACTGGGGACGCATCTCTCTCTTCTACGGCTGCCGCAAATCTACCGAGGACTTTTTGTACAAGGAGGAATGGCCGCAATACACCGAGGAGCTCAAGGGCAAATTCAACATGCACAGCGCGTTCTCCCGCGAGGCTCCGTACAAGGCTGACGGCAGCAAGATCTACGTGCAGGACCTTATTTGGGAAGACCGCGCTAACGTCTCCGACGCCATCCTCAACGGCAAGGGCTACATCTACATCTGTGGTGACGCGAAGAGCATGGCGAAGCAGGTCGAGGATACTTTGGCGAAGATCTTGGGAGAGGCGAAGGGTGGTACTGCGGAAGTTGAGGGTGCAGCTGAGATGAAGTTGCTCAAGGAGCGCTCGAGGCTGATGCTGGATGTCTGGAGTTAGATGAGTTGGCCATATATTTGGACCTGTCTATTGTTCTTTTGCCATTGATAGATTATCATGACCCCTGACGCCTACCTACATAATCGTACTATCACTATTCTCCTGAATGCAGAGTTCGACAGGCTTCGAAGATAATGCTATTTAATGGATATACTTGGCCCGGAATGTAATCAATCCTGTGCAACCACACTGGATATTGTTGAGTGGGGGGGGACGTGGGGGCTGGTTCAAGCGGGAAGGCCCGCGCCGCAAGTGAAATAAGCGCTTGCTCTTTGTGACGAAAGCTTTGTCCACAAACCAGTTCACTCCCGTACTGCCCTACATGGGTGCTGGCCACCGACGCTTTGCTATCGCTTTGTTATAGAACGCTGATATAGTGCTCGTGGCTTGGGGCCAAATCCATCATCCGCTCATCTCATACTCACCTCCGATCGCTATATTGTGCTCTCGGTGACATGCTAAAGCAAACCTTCTTCAGACCCTTCGGACGTCTGCCCCATACTACAATCTTCATTCCGAACAGCCACCAACGTTTTGCAGGAGCTTCTGTGCTCATCCGCACATTCCGAACCACACCCGCCTATCACGACGAGAAGCGCGCCAATGTCGATACCAAACTCATCAATGACCCTCCGACCCCCGTGGTAGACGCAGCGTCTTCTTTGGAGGAGAAAGAGCCGTTCACAAATTCTCCAAAATCTTCAGCGCCATTAGACTTTGACATGGAGGCCCTCCGGGCTCGTTTCAGGGATTTGTCGTGGCAGAGCATTTCGGCTGTCAGGCAGCGGACAGACGAGTTCACTGTCAATACAGCCAAGAGCTTCTCGCAACTAGGTGCACACTTGAACAAAGTTACTGGGTACGAGGAGATTGAAAGCTTAAAGCGGCGAGTGATAGAGCAGGGTGCGTTGCTGTCCCACTGCCCTTTTTGTGCTTGATGCTTACTCTATTGCAGAGAACAAGATCGAGGCAGCCCGTGAAGCTGCCCGACAGGCCAAGAAAACCTACGATGATGCCGTTCTACAGCGCTCTGGCTCGCAGCGAGAGGTCAACGACCTTCTCCACCGCAAGGCGGGCTGGAATGACGCCGACCGGGCCCGTTTTACTACACTTGTGCTTCAGGAGCACGAATACGATCAGGCGGAATCTCTCGCCAAAGCTACTGTGATCGCGGCGGAAGACGCGGTGGACCGCGAGTTCAGCGATTTGTCAGTTCTTCACATCTGTTACACATGTGTTTGGTGACTAACGCATTGCGCCTCATAGGATGCGAACCATCTTGGCACGATACCACGACGAACAAGTCTGGTCCGACAAGATCCGCAGCGCCTCGACGTACGGCACTATGGCCGCCATCGCCTTGAACTTATTCGTGTTCATCTCTGCCACCCTCCTCATCGAGCCTTGGAAGAGGCGGCGTATGGCTCGGATGTTCGAGAAGAAGATTGAGGAGTTGAATGCGCAGAACGCAATGGTGATGGAGACCGGCATGGAGAATCTCACTGCGCAGTTTGAAGCGCACGGGAAGGCATTGCACGACGCGGTGGAGTCTGCATCCTTGAAGACATCCCAGGCCAGTCAAGTTGCAAGTGCTAGCCTCGGTGTGGTAGCAGCGCCGACTATGCAAATTGCCCCGGATCATACAGGGATACGCCTTGTCGAGGTCCTCAATAACCGTGAAGTGGTCGTAACCCTCGCACTGTGCGCCATTGTGACCAGCTCGATAGGATGGTTCGCGCGGGTGTTTATTGGGTGAAAAAAATAGATCTTACGATATCTACTCGTAATGCACATAGAATTATCTGAACCTTTCTGCTTCAGAGACATAACGACATTAATTCTTGCAAGTTAAGTGTGCTTGAAGGGTATGAGGCGGGGATGGAGGTGGGCGATTGAGGCCTCAGATCAAATATAAAATGCTGCGTCTACGAATGGTTCCAGTGTAAAAAATGAAGATAAATGAGAAGGGGTACGTACCTAAGCTGCCCATTGAGTCCGCAACATTACCAGCGGAATCGACAGTCCAGAGAAGCAACTGCCAGAGATAGGCTCGCCTACAGCCAACGATTCGGAAAATGTTGAGCCCAAGGTGAAGTAGCCAACAAGGACCTAACAGTCTACAGAGACCCCAGAGCGAGATGACCAGGGTAGGGAATAGCCGGCGCCGTAGGGGTTAGAATCAGCAAGAATAACTCACCTGTTACAATTATCGGAGCCAAGCGCATCGATCCATGTTTGCAGTCATATAGACAGTCAGTGTAGTCTTGCAGTATTTTTTCACTGTTCCTGCGCGCCCGGCCCCCATTATTTTGATTTCTCCCAATGTTGATTGTTCCGAGTCTTCTGCATAGGCTGCCCTCGTTGATATCGCGCGCCCTGCCCTAATATTTTGATGCCTGGCCATACGCAACATAGCGGGAAATGGCAGCTCACCTAAAATAAATGTCGGCGATCCCAGTCATAAGCGCGGTCCATGCGGTCTTGTTGTTGCTCTTGTTTGCCCTACCCCAATATATTGATGTCTTGAGCGTACCTTATGATAGCATGAAGGATCAGTGGAGACGAGTCCTTGGAGGTGCTGATACCTCACCTGGCCCCTGGGAACGCAGTAATTACTTTGCAGCAGTTGGAGAACGGCCGAGACGCAGATGCTCTGGAAGAATGCAAGAGGAACCTAAATATTACATTTAGGACGTCAATAAAAAGTTTGTGTTTGTGTAGAGCTCACACCTGCTCACACCGGAGAATGGTTCGGGTCTGATACACCCAAGCGCCTTGAAACTTGGACCCGATGATTCTCGACAAAGCACTGGGTTGGAGAAATGACCTTGATTATTCTCAGGCGCCCTGCCCCTAATGCCTTGCTGACGTGAAAGTATGATATCTGTGAGAGGGAGTACTCGGTTTCTGTGCGATCCGTTTGGTCTTGCGATATTTCTTGCCACCCTGTCCCGAGTATAAAGCTTTGAGGCGCCGGTGCCTATCTATTCGTAGTAGGGGAAATCAGCACGAAAAGCAATTTGGATATGGCCTAACAACTGACTTGAGACGCTGTTTGGGTATCGCTAAACTGGAGAGAAAAACCTAAAGGGTAAAGTTAGCACCACAATAAAAGGCAGACTATACGGGCACACACCGAGCATATTAACCAGCTCTTCCATCTTTGTTTTGAGTCGTCTGCGCATTTTGCCTTCGATGATCTTGCGTGCCATGCCTTGATATTTGACGACCTGGATAATCCTATAGGGTGTACAATAAGGTGAATGTCAGCCATACGGAGCAGATGAGCAAAAGCTGACAACTCACCTGAACTACCTGTCGGTCCAGAGCCAAGCATACGGTTCGCACATGCGGTCCAAGTCATCTTTACGATTGTTCTTGTTCATGTCCACCTTGCCCGATCATTTTGATGTCAGCCGATGTCGATTGTTCCGAGTCGTTTGTATACGTTGCCTCCTGTGATCCGATCTTGCGCCCCCTGCCCCGACAATTTGAGGATGTCAACAATCCATCCTATCGGATATGCAAAAATAAAGCGGATATTAGCCATACGGAAAACATGATCGGAAATTGCTAACTCATCTGGGGTAAATGTCGGGGACCGTTCATACACGTGGTCCGCGTGGTCTTGATGATTATTCTTGTTCTTGCGTGCCCTGCCCCAATATTTTGATGTCTTCAGTGTACCTTAGACAGACGTAAAAGGTCAGTGGAGACGAGTCTCTGGAATGTGGTTATAGTAGTAGAGGTATTAGGTATATGGTAGAGGTATCGGGATTAGGTGGTATAGGGTAGTAGGAGGAATATATGTCCGAGATAAGGGGGAATGTATGTCCGATATAGGGGGAATGCGTGTCCAAGATAGAGGGAATGTCTGTCCGCGAAAGAGGCAAATAGGTGAGCGAAAAGACTCACTAGGTCATTTTGCTCACTGCACGTGGCAGAGATGACACCAGTCATGCTTGAAGTTGAAGTTCGCAAGCGCCCCCTTTCCACTCGTCGCGGTCCACTGGACTTCTTTGGTGGCGGTGAGGTGGCACACCATCTCTCTCTCTCCTGACTTGGACTTCGCGCAGATAGGGGCAAGAACCGGACGAGTAGCGATCTCGCCCGACCCTTGCAAATTCGACTTTCTGGCGTGTCTAGCAGGGAGGAAGGACGGTAGCTGCAACTTGCGGGCTGCTTTAGGGGGCAAGGACTGCCTGCTGGGCGCGGTGTAGGCGAAGGATCCAACCATATCAGCGTACTCAACAGCGACAGGGCGAGAGATCATAGATTTTGAAATGCGAGCGCAAGGCATTGCAGATAGATATGTGAGAGGCAAGTTGGGGATAAGGCGAGGGGATTATGGAGGTGCAGGTATAGGGGGAGATGGTGGGGGTACGAAGGAAAGATCGTGAAGAGCCCCCTTTCACGAAGAGCTCGGTTAATATACATATACCTTATTTGTTGCTATTATGTCGGAGTGGATAGGGGATGCAGAGATAGATTTAGGAGAAGTAGATCTAGAGCGAGAACGTCCGAATAGAGGGATACATAGGGGTACAGGAGGTGGCCAGTCCAACATGGGTCGGCGGAGAGTACTCTATATTTGAGCTTAATGATTGAGCAGTCAATCAGAAAAGGCTCCTGCTAAGATGCTTGTTTGATTTGCTGGCCCTGATCGCCGTCTGCTGGTGCTCATTTGAGATGTAGGTAGCACGTACGCTAAGCCTCGCCTGAATCTAGTGAATGACTCGAAATTCGATATTTCCAAGGAAGGCAGTGGCCACGAGACCAAGTTTTTCGAGGTTCCACCAGCACAGTTAGTATCCACCATCGAAGTGCAGTATTGCGCCACAGGAATAGTAGGAAGTGGACATGAAGGACTCGGAACCGCATCTTCGCAGTCACTATAGCACAGGAGGGGCGTATTGATGCGATCGACTGATGCAACAACGTGTATGCAAGGATTCGATGCCAGAAGGGAGAGACAGGACTTGGTCTTCGCAGATCAAAGGGGGGCGCGTGGATGTTGTGAATGACGGGAAACAAGCGCCGTTTGGGCAAATGCGCAAAAAGTCGGAAATCCGTCGGGCCTGCCTCTCCACGCCGCCTACGCCCAGTGGCAAAACGAGGTCCGCAACCCCAGTTACACGTTCGACCGAGCCCAGCATATCTTCGAGGTTGAAGTTGGGGAGGAAGGCGTTGACCACAACGACGTGGCCTTTTTTTGAACACACCTCCGATGCGAACATGTTGATGGGAATTCGTTTGGAGCCCATGCCGTAGGTATTTCACAGTCATCCCATTGATACGGATGAATGTGCTGCGGCATGTCCGAGGTTGTGGCGGATGTCGACTCGTCTTTCTCCTTGGCAACCCGGGCAGTCACCTTAGCCAGGCTCTCCAGCACTTCGTATCACCCCTTGTGTGACAAGTGGGTGTCACATTGTATACATTGGTATGGTGGCATAGGCGGCTTAGACGTCTCATCTTCTGACAGAAGCTCTCCATCCGTTGCGCCGATTTAGAAAACCACAAAGACCACATTGGTCGCGTGCGATTTGCAATGAACCACACAATATCCACCACACAAAGCAACTCAGACGCGGGAAATTGCAGCTAAGACAGCGATTTCTAGAGACTGCTGTGGCTAGGGTAGGCAAAATAGCGTCCAGAGTTCCACAACACAGCGCACACTTGTCATCCATCCTCTTGAACTCGCATCCGTCACGAGAAAATCCGCACGCAACGAGTAGGATCATAGGTCACTTTGAGCACTAGAATTCAGAGGCAAGCAGATAATGAAACGGGGATGGTAGTGCCTGATGTGCTGTACTTAGCGTTGGTTGATGAGAAAGATGATTGTCGGCGGAAATATAATCTGCTCGAAGGTCGAACCCGAACCCAAAAAAATAAACCCTCACCGCCTGCATCCTGTCTGCTCAAAGACCTAATATCTCTATGTTCTACTCTACACCATGCCTCCAGCCACGCGTCTCCTGCCTCAAATCCCGTTTAACGCGCCACATATCGACAAACCAGACCGTGCCGCCACAGCCACCGTCAGCCTAGAATTCCAAACGAACATTCCGCTCGATTGTTGACCGTAAAGGCGGGCGCGTGACTGTTTGTTTGTGGTCGTTCTGTGCTGTTTGTTGCTGTTTTGGATGCGCCAGAATATACAAAGAGTGTCAGCCCGCTGTTCGCTGCAGCACTTCCCTCCTCCTTCCTTCCTCCCATGTCCTTTCTCCCTACCTTGAAGGACGCCCTCTCGGGGGCGGGTTACCTCATCTGCTTCTATGCCAAACATCACCGAAAACTCAACTGGAAGGTAGCACAATATGCCGCTGGCGCCTATCTCGCCCAGACATTCGTCGAGAACAGGATCGACCAACTTGGTTACGGCGACCAGTACGATGCCCTCACAATTGGCGATCTCAACCCCTTTGCAATTGCCGCCCATTTTGACATCCTCGGGTGGATCTTCACCACCACCGTTACCGCCAGCTTGCCCAGCATCTACATAGCTGACAAGATCAAGGCGGCTCTCGACGGGCCGCATCACGACGGCGCCAACTGTAAGCCAACCTTATCTGACCGCTGATTACGAATGATACTAATCTGTCTATGCAGATCTGCAACCGGCGCGAGTGCACGAAACATACGAGGAAAATGCCAAATGGCTCAAGCTCATGAATCTGTACCCGCCGGATCCCCTGCTACTCCCCACCATCACTCCCCACTTTGCTCTGCAGACCACTGTGCACAGCACCGCGCTCATGGTGGTCCCTCAGCCATACGAGGACCACGATGTTTGCTACCCAGGCGAAGTGGCCTTGTGGGACGCGGACGCAGCCAGCGCTGAGGCCAACGGGATCGCCGGCACCGGCAACGGCACCGTCACCGAGGTTGTCGTTCACGGCGCCGCCACCGTTGTATTCGGCTCTCGCGCCAACGCCGCCACGCGGGCTCTCGAGTTTGAACACCTCTTGTCCACCTACGCCCGCTCCATCTTTGCCCTCATCTCGGCGAACACCACCGCGATCGTGATGGAGCCGGCAATAACCAGCGGGCACGTCGCCCACCGATTCAGGATGTCAGAGAACAACCGTCAAGGTCTAGTGAGGATGAAAGAGGATGCGATTGGCAAGTAAAGCGTAAGGAACAATGGTACTAACTATGCTACTATATATACTATTCTAGAGTCCGGGTATGAGTCAAGCCGAGTCGTACATGTGTAATGCGTGAGGCTGAATGCTTAGTAAGCGCAGTAGTGATAGATAAGCAATTTGGAATATGGTATAAGCGAACGAAGCATGGATCAAAGCGTGTAAGTAATGTAAAATAGATGAAATGGGAAAATGAAAGAATGTTCTCTGACACCATCCCCCCTTCTAGGTTCTCTCGTCCTCGTGAGACCTGGGTCCGAATAGGTCTGAGTAGTCTGGTGTCTCGTTGGGATATAACTCGGGATTTGGTCGCCATTTGAACTGTTCAAATAAGCTTGCAGAAATATGGAAGTGACTATTGGGTCGTTCTGAAGGATCTGAAACTTCGATTCGATTGACTTGGACACCGGTCACGGGATCGCGGACAATAAGCTTGACTGTTTGCTTTGTCTTTGGACGATTCCATTCATCGGGTTTAGCACGTTCTAGGCGAGATACAGAGATGACATCATGGATCTTGTAGGTTGAAGGGAATCAGATTCGGTAAGCGAGATTTCCAATCTTTTCTGTGATTCTGAAAGGTCCAACACGTTTCCAGTCGAGTTTTTTGCTAGGACGTTGAGTGTGAAGATTCTCGGCGTCGACCCAGACCATATCTCCGACTTCAAATGTCTCGGGTCGATGTTTCCGATCGTAGTATCACTTCATTTCGTCAGCTGCATGTTTCAGAGCGGCTTCTGTCTCAAGTTTGACTTTGTTCATTTTTTCGACCATGCTATTGGCTGACTTGATTCTGGGATCACTAGCGCTAACGCCGTCATCAGGTTCCGACCGTGTACGTGTTGGTCCTGAGTCTAGGCGAGGCTGTCTGCCATGTGCCATCTCGAAGGACGTCCACGAGGTCCCTGGGTGAATCCGAGAATTCCAAGAGAATACCGCAATAGGAAGCCAATCAAGCCAATCGTTCTGGTAGAAGTTGCAGTACATGCATAGGTAGATCTCCAGTTCTTGATTGACTCGTTCGGTCTGTCCATCTGATTGAGCGTGGAAGGCGGTAGAAGGTGACATTTTGATTTTGAGAAGTCGGTTCAGCTCTCGAGTGAACTCAGCGACAAATTGGGGTCCTCGGTCGGATATGATCCGGTTAGGTAATCCTTCATACTGCCAAGCTCCTTCTAGAAATAGTTTAGCCGTCCCTTCTGCCGTAATCTTGTCTGTACATGATACCGAAAATAGAAGTTTGCTGTGTTTATCGATGATGTTGAGAACTGCAGTTTTGCCGTGTGATTCGGGTAAACCGACGACGAAGTCAATTGTGATTGTGTCCCATGGTTCTTTGGCTATCTCCGTAGGTTGGAGTTCGCCGACAGGTTGTTTCCTAATGGGTTTGGACTTTGGGCAAGGTTCACAGCCATCGACGTAAGAGTTAACATTATGAGTCATTCCGGGCCACCACCAGTCACGTTGTATGAACTCGCGAGTGCGGAGTTGTCCTGGATGACCGGACATAGGCGTGTCGTGACATAATGAAATGATTTTCCTTTTGATCTCTCTGTCTCGTGGTACTACGACCAAGCCATTTCTTGTGATAAGGCCATCTTCCTTCTTCCATTCTGCCATGTCGTTTGCTTGATTGATCTTTGAGTGAGAAGCTTGTTCGAGAGCTATGATCGTCTTTCTATCGTAATCGGCTTTGCTAGCCTTGATTTCTTTGACAATGTGGTCGCCGCTAGTTCCTAGAACCATTCCGTGCAGTGCTCTGAGTTGTGCGAATCTGTGCGTAAGAGGTTCACCAGTTGGACCGTTATCTCCGTCCATCATTTCTGTTCTGTGAATGACGAATTTGTGTGGAAGAACAATTTGATCGGTGTTATTGGATTCTACCTCCCCTTTCAGGTCCGGTCGTCTCGACAGGGCGTCTGCTTGTGCCATTGTAGAGCCCTTTCGATAGTGAAGGGTGAAGTCGAAATCAGACAACTTTGTCGCCCAATTTGCCTGTCGTCTGTTTAAGTCCTGCTTCGTCATGAAGTATTGTAGGTTCTTATGGTCAGACCAAATGTCGAATTCGAATCCTTGAACAAAGTGACGATATTCGGATAATGCTCGCATGATTGCTAGCAGTTCTCTGTCGTGCACGGGGTAGTTTCGTTCGATTTCATTGAATGACTTGGAAAGGAAAGCAATGGGTTTGTAAACACCGTCTTGTTCTTGGGAAAGTACCGCTCCGGAGGCGTATAGACATGCATCAGCTTCAATACGGAATTTGCCATCGTCATGTGCCATCGAGAGAATGGGCGTGTTGCAAATCCGTTCTTTGAGTCCATCAAAGGCTTTTTGGCAATCGTCTGACCACACAAATTTGGTGTCTTTTTTAGTAAGGTCGTACAAGGGTCTGGTGATGCGTGAGAAGTCTTTGACGAATCTTCGGTAGAAGTTGAGGAAGCCGGTGAATTCTTGGACATGGACGAGTTTTGTGGGAGTAGGCCATTCGAGGATTGCGGCGACTTTGACAGGGTCGACGCTGATCTGGTTCTCGCTGACTATGATGCCAAGGAATTCTATCACTCGTTTGTCGAATTCACATTTGCCCTGATTGAGATATAGGTCGTGTTCGGCCAAGAGTCTCATGACCTCGATCAAAGTTGTCATGTGCGTTTCATCATCTTGTGAGTAAATGACAATGTCATCCATGTAGATTACGACTTTTCCATCTCGGATCAGGATTCGGAAGATGGAGTTCATCATTGTTTGGAACGTGGCTGGGGAGTTGCATAGACCAAAGAACATGACTAGTGGTTCGAAGAGTCCTCGTTTTGTCAGGAACGCACATTTCTCTTGATCACCGTCTTTGATAAGGACATTGTTGAATCCCTTTCGCACATCGGCCTTTGTGAATCGTTTGGCTCCGTACAGGCGATCAATGGTTTCGGAGATGAGCGGGAGTGGGGTCCGGTTCTTTTTCGTCAGGGCGTTGAGCTTTCGATAGTCTTGGACCGGTCTGAGCTTTCTGTCTTTCTTTTTGACAAAGAAGAAAGGCGAAGCCCAAGGGGACTTGCTTTCTCAGATCTTTCCGGTTCTAAGATTCTCCGTGATGAATTCATCAAGAGCAACGGTTTCTTCATTGGTAAGCGGAAATAGCTTTTGATCCGTCCAAGGCTCTGCTCCGGGGAGTAGTTCGACTTTGTGATCCCACTTTCGTGTTGGAGGCATATTCTCGAATTTAACGTTGTCAAAGACGTGTCTGAATTCACGGAGGTACTCGGGTACAATTTCCTCGAATGTCTTCTTTCGCTGTTTCGCATTATGCGCTGCATGGATATCGACAGACTTTTTGAGTGCTCGGAGACAGACTTTTTCTTCTTCCGTGAATAACCTTCGCATCTTGATCTCCTCACGCGTGATGTCTTTGGCATAAAGCACATCACCGGCCTCAAGATCGTCGAAGCTAAGTTTTTCCAGGTCATTGTCTTCTTCAAACTCTTTGTCGTAGTTATTGCCGTACTCGTCGGTGTCATCGTCGTCATCGTGTACTAACTTCGGGAGTATTTCTTCACCTTCATCTTCTACTTCTTCTACATACACCTTCTTCCTTTGCGTCTGTTCCGTGGCCTTCTCTTCAGCCTTTCGTACTCTATATGCTTTTTGCTTCAAGGCTCTCTTCTTCTTGTATTCGTGTCCGCATCCGTTCCGGGGGCATCTAGACATCTTGATCTCACCAGTAATCCAGTTGACGTCTGGGTTATGCTTTTTAAGCCAGTCGTGACCAATGAACATCTGGTCTTGACCAAGTGAGGTAACATAGAGTCTCATGATTTCCTTGTGATCGTCAAGTTGCATCTCAAGATCCACATAGCCGCAAATATCACCGAGTTCGTTGCGACCACCATCAGCATTGAACACGGGGATAGGGTTCGCGGTTTCTGTAATCGTGAGATTGTGTTTTAACGCCATTCCGAGGTCGATGAAGGAGTCTGTAGCGCCTGAGTCAAGTAGCGCCGAGACTGTGATACTTCTTCTATCGTCTAAGGTTTGGAACGTAAGCGGTATCCTTGTCTCTTTGGTAATCTTTGCCGAACGTCTGTGGACTTTCTCTTTCTTTGTCTTCTTCTTTGGTTCTGTCTGGGGTTTGGGTTCATACGCGGTTGGGTTTTCAATAAGTGTGTCATTACTGGGTATATCCGAATGCGTTATAGTATCTACTGTAAGAATCTCAAACTTGTTGACGGGGAGTGGAGCAACAGCCTTCAAACCCCGTTCTCTTTTGACAGCGCGATCCACCTGCTCAACAACACCACCTGATCTTTCAGGGATGCGAGCTTGGCCTCGGCGTCATCCTTCTCTTCTTGTAATGCCTCCACCTGCCTCCTTTGGGCGCCGGGTTTCTCTCCTTTGGCCAACTTCTCTCAGTACGCTCGCTGAGCCAGCCTCTTGGGTTCGCAGTCATGACCGTTTACCCAATCGGTCCCGCAGTGCTTGCACTTGTTCTCTCGTCGTGCCTGGTCGATGGACATACTCCACTCTCTTCCGGGATTGGCCAGCGCTGTACCGCTACTCTCTGCAGTATGACCACGAGGATCTCTGGCAGGAGTGGGCCAAGGCGCTGACTGTGCAACCGCTGGGAAGGAGGAAGTTGGATACTTGCTCCGTGAGATCTCTTTGAATTGGCGATCAAGATCTTCGAATCGCTGGGCCGCCTCCAGGAATTTGTCATAGAAAGGAGGTGGGCCAGTCTGGAGTGTATATACCTGTCTGACCAGGTTGAGGTTGATGTTCCTTTTGACGATGCTGAGGAGGAAGCTTGCATTGTCGATGGGGTCGATGTCTGCTTCGGCAATAAGCATAGCCATGCGAAGACCATATTCGTCAATGGTCATCCGATCTTGCTTTAGAGCCTGAAGCTTCTCTAGCGCTTTCTCCTTGACTCGGGGGTCGCGGAAGGCGAGTTTGACATTTCGGGAAAAGTCCTTCCATGTGCCCATCGTTGCGTCTTCATCTTCCAAGATTTTCCTCTGGATTCGTCGTGAGAAGATCGCGGCCTGGCCGGTCTTCATGTGGGAACAGACCATGAGGATCTTGTTCTCGTCGTTTCCTATGAACACTTGTGGGTAGGCTTTGATGTATGTCATCACCGAGATCCACCAGTCGTCAAACTTCTCGAAGGTCCCATCAAAGGGATCCGGTTTTCGGACGAAGTCGAGTTTCGCGTCCCTCGTGGTGCGATAGAAGCGTCGGGCCGAGGTGAGTATCGGACATTTTGTTTGTACTCGTTTTCCCTGTACATGTGTTGGGCGGTTGGCGGTGGTGTGTGGTTGCGCTGATTTGGCAGGTTGACCCGGGGTGTTGTGGTGAATCACCCAGGGATAATTGTTCGGGTCTGGACTGGACGATCTGGTGTTGTTCTCATCGGATGTGGTGTGTATCGATATGGTGCTGGTGTGACGATGTGCGATCGTACCGGTGGCATTGGTAGCCGTCTTCCGGAATTGTGTGTTGTCAATGTAGACATCCCAGAACGTCTCTCGGTTTCCCATGGCTGCTGGTCTTGGACCGGGCTCTCTGGGATTCCGAAGGGAACGTAGGCTGTATCTGTTATTTCGGCCATTGCGTCTGTCCATGGTTCGGTGAACTGAGGGATTGATGGTAACGTGGGGATTGGTGCGGCGATTGCAGAGGTCGAGGCTTGGGGTGCGGCGGACTGAACACGCGAAGGGTGTGCGGTGACTTGTGGTAGAGGTTGAGACATGAAAATGTGTACGTAATCTGAGAACAGTAATTATAGGTAAAGGCCTGGTTTGTTGTATACAGGTCTAATTCTACTAACTACATGTAATAGGTACTCTGGGGCAACCTTTCACAGTAGCTCTGATTGATCCCTATAAATGGCAACTGGGTATGATGGCCGCAGTATAAACCAAATATTTAATCTGGGACTGGTCTCGATGAGGAGAACCAACACGAACCGCCTGGAGCGTGTACGTGCAATGGAAAGCGGATCTGGAACGGCTGAAGTATATACTAGCGCTCAGGAATGTGGCACGAGCACGTATTGAAAACCTGGCTGCACCTGCGAGGCTGGGATCGAAAACTGTGATGTGGGGAAAAGGATATGGGTCTGGTTCTGGGATCCGTGGGATCTGTGTGAACAAAGGTTCGCTCGCGTAAGTCGGATGACAAACGGAGGGCAAGGGTTGGATAGGGGTACGGTCGTTCGGTTTGAGGTGCCGATCGATGTAGAAGTGTGTGTGGGGCCAACGGTCGGGTATAGTCTAGGACTTGTACCGAGGGTTGTAGGGGAACGCTTTACTGTGTCAGAGAACAACCGTCAAGGTCTAGTGAGGATGAAAGAGGATGTGATTGGCAAGTAAAGTGTAAGGAACAATGGTACTAACTATGCTACTATATATACTATTCTAGAGTCCGGGTATGAGTCAAGCCGAGTCGTACATGTGTAATGTGTGAGGCTGAATGTGTAGTAAGCGCAGTAGTGATAGATAAGCAATCTGGAATATGGTATAAGCGAACGGAGCATGGATCAAAGCGTGTAAGTAATGTAAAATAGATGAAATGGGAAAATGAAAGAATGTTCTCTGACACAGGAGGCCTGGCGATCGCGACATCCGCGCACCGGATCCCGCGAACCTCATCGAATTGGCGGCCTTCTCGTTGATGCTACTATTCATACCCGTAAGCTCATTGTTCTTTTCGAGTAGTAGCCTGCTAATTTAATTCCTATTAGATCGCCGCCCGTCTACCTGCCCTTCTGTCCCCGTCACGGTCTTCCAAGCAGCCGGACGTGGACCCTGACCCGGACGCCGTCATCGCCTCTACTTCCCCACCCGCACCCGCGCAACACCTCGGCATTACCCATGACCCCTATGATAATGTTCCCGATTCTTATCAGGCCAAGATGTTAACGGACGCGGAAGCACAAGATGAAGACGACGACGACGACCAGGACTTGCCCGGCACTGACACTGTCGACAATATCAAGACGGCGACGACCTCGGACACTGTCACCGCTGCGCCGCTTGGACTGATCACCCAAGCGGCTCACAAGACCGAGGTCGAGGACGACAAGCGCGAATCTCAGGGGAGCATCCTCATCAAGACCGAGGACACTGAAGCTGCGCAGACTCACTCGGACACTGAATCGGACACTTGGAACTTGGCTGCTACTGCCTCTGGGGCTCTCGGCGTTGATAATTTGGCTACTGCGACGCACGACGACGAGGGCACCGGCATCACGGGTTCATCCGCTTCGGAATAGACGACGACACTCGAGGGAGACTAACGATAACGCCTTGCCTGCACATCGAGTCTCCCCGACACTTTTGGCATCATACACACAAGAATACGGCACTCGAGGGAGACTAACGATAACGCCATAGCCTGCACATCGAGACTCCCCGACGTCGTTGACACCACACGCACACAATTAACACAAGTACACAAAATCGCTAATGAAGGAGGAGTCGCATTGACCGACCCGGAGGCGATGGACATGGTGATTTACTCTTATATATCTTCATTTCTCTGCCTGCATGCCCTATCTCATACCCATCCATACCCGGTCTCATATATCTGCATACCCTGTCTCGTCTGTCTGTATATTACCCAATCTCATATATCCATGCCCGATGCATGTACATATAACATTTTCTATCACATACATATGTATAACTACTTCTCTTTAGAATTCAATCACAACCTACATTATCGATAACCGGCGCAGAAGGGCCCTGAAACCTCTTGAACCCAACTGTGATGAGCAATGAACGAGCCTACACGCAAAAGCCCATCCATCGCGTCAACGACCACGCTCATCCAGCCCTCTATTACCATCCAGCACAAATTTTTAGAGGAGATAGACACCCGCGCCCAACGCGTCCCCAATGTGCGTCCTTTCCTCTAAGCTACCACCTACTTTCCACATATATGGTGATCAAACACTGAACGTTTAGGATGATGTGTACAGGTTCCCCCACCAGCAACAGATATCCCAAGCGACGAGCAGGTGTTCGTCGTGGATGCGCGCGGGCGCATGCCCAACGCGAGCTTCTTGGAGCGCATGTCTTCTGGGAGGGTCGTCTCACCGAGTCGCAGGCCCTACAGATCCTCGACCAAGCCACCCAGGTCCTCACAGCCGAGCCCAACCTCGTTTATGTCGATAATCCAGTTACAAGTGCGTCCCCGCTCGTCGGTGTCCCTCCATTGATTGATTCGATCGCGATTGCGCATTGCAGTATGCGGTGACATCCACGGACACCTGATGACCTCGCGTCTCGATTCTGAACACCCCTTTTGAGCGGGCGGTACGACCTGATGAAGCTATTCGAAGTGGGCGGCACGCTCGACGACAACGCGTATCTCTTCCTCGGGGACTACGTCGATCCAGGATGTTTTGGCATTGAGGTGCGTCTGTCGTTCGTTTGAATCCCAATCCACATTCCATTTCTGTGCTATATACTATTGCCCATACCCCTTCCGATCCCGTGCTCCTTCCTATTTCTCTTGCATATTCTCGCTGAACCATGCTAACGCGATCCGACCTTTGCAGTGTCTTCCGTACTTATACTCTCAAACTGTGCGCTCCTTCCTCTTTCTCTTGCATAGTCTCACACGAACCATGCTAACGCGATCTGACCTTTGCAGTGTCTTCCGTACTTATATACTCTCAAACTGTGGTATCCGAAGAAAAGCACTCTCCTGCGGGGGAACCACGAGTGCGAGCATCTTACCGGGTATTTCACGTTCAAACGCGAATGTAGGTTTATCTGTTCTTCTCCATAACTCTTTTCGCTTCATATCCGCTTCACCCGCTCTGCGCCCCCTCTCCCACACCCATTTTTCACCCACCTTCCGTACTTATATCTCGTCTTCAACACTGATATATTTACTTTGACAGGCCTACACAAGTATTCCGCACTCGTGTACGAAACATGCATCAAGTCCTTCTGCTCGCTGCCCATCACCACTCTCGTCGACGGGCGCTTCTTATGCGTGCACAGTGGGGTCTCGCCCGAGCTCGGAACTTTGGATGATTTGAGCAGAGTGCGCTCATCTTCTTGCACAGTTTATATCATGTCCCTACTCGCCGAACGCCTCTTTGCATTGGTCAGAAGAATTTGAACTGACACTAATGCGACTCTCGTCCACTAGCTGAACCGCTTCTAAGTGCCTGGCTCGCATGGGCTGCTCTGCGATCTCTTCTCTTAGGGAATCCAATCGCGAACTACGAGCACAGGCACGAGCCATCCGCTCACGGGTCGGGGTTGAAGCCTGGAACGCTATTCGAGCACAATAATACGCGAGGGTGCCCGTATTCCTCTACGTGCGTTTTTGGTCGTCTACTTCCTCTCGGCGACGCCTTTGATTATTCTGTGTTATGGATGGGCGCTGACCTTAATGACCAGATACGAAGCGGCTTGCAAGTTTTTGGAGCGGAACGAGCTGCTGGGGATCATACGCGGGCACGCGGCCCAGCATGCCGGGTGTGTCTCCAATTCCATTCCCTTCCTGACTCCAAAGCTGACTGCCGTTCAACCCAATAGCTGCACCATGCACCGAAAAACAGCTACTTAAAAGTTCCCGTCAGTCATCACAATCTTCTCCGCGCCTTTCCTGGTCGCTTGACCCCGCATCTCGCAATGATAGTCGTGGAGATTTTGCTCGCAGTGCTTTCCGTCTGCACCGAAGAAGAGCTCGAGGACTCTTCGTCTGGTGCCAGAATAGGCACGGACCTTGCGCTGTCGCCCAATGAGATCGCAGCGCGGAGGCAGCAGATCAAGAACAAGATTCTGGCGGTAGGGAAGATGCAGCGAGTGTTCCAACTTCTGCCGCGCGTTTTCTTCTTTTTCTTCTCGCCTTCCTGAAGCACCTTCTAAATCTGCTGACCCTGTGTTAGTGAGGAGGCAGAAAATGCGACAGAGCTGCAGTCTGACCCTCACCAGGACCCAGCGGCCCCGTATCGTGAGCGAGGGATGGCGATTGGGACGGATGCCCTCGGCGTGAATGGCAACCAAATGGGGAGACATATTCGCAACTTGGCAAACCGAGGTCCGCAACCCAGTACACACGTTCGATCGAACCCAGCACATCTTTGAGGTTGAAGTTGGGGAGGAAAGCGTTGACCACGACGACGTGGCCTCTTCTTGAACACACCTCCGATGCGAACATGTTGATGGGAATTCGTTTGGAGCCCATGCATCTAGAAAAGTAGATTAAAGCCTTCGTCGAGTTCTTTGAATCGCATGGCATGATGCGGGAACTTCAGGTGTGAACGGACAAGTTTCCGAAGCAAGGGCAGCGAAATACTCTTTAGTTAACAACGGTTGAACCAGATTGCTACAGACGTTGGCCGATGTGCGGGAGGACGTCAGGACCAGACAGGGTGAGAGGTGCGCATCAACGCGGTGCCTACAATCAAGTGCGCTCCTTCCAATACTATATATCGGCGCAGCACTTGAGTGCAGGCACCTTGGCAAAGAGACCTAGATGTTGTGACTCTCGTATGACACTCCGACAAAAATTCGAGGCTCGGTAGAGATGCTGCTTTATTATACATAATAGTGTTTCTTGCACAGTAGTCACAGGACAGCCACCAGCGCGTCGCGTCTTGTCCTCACCCAGTCTGCTTCCATCAAATCGTGAAGAGTCGCCCCACTCAATCACACAGGCGCATTGATAAACAGGGCTCTTTTCTAAAATGTATATCAAGACCCTGACCATCCAGGGTTTCAAGTCGTGTAAGCCTCATCTTCAAACGTCTCGTCGTCGCGTCCTTAGCACCTCTTTGTAGACCGAGACCAGACTCAAATCGAGCCTTTTTCACCAAAACATAACGTCGTAGTGGGCAGAAACGGATCGGGGAAGAGCAATTTCTTTGCAGGTGCGGGTGCCCAACTTGTCCGGCCGTGATCGCCAGTGCTGAACTGCCCAGCCATTCGGTTCGTACTGTCCGATGCATACACGTCGATGTCGCGTGAAGAGCGTCAGGCCCTGCTTCACGAAGGGGTCTCGACCACTACCACACTCTCAGCATATGGTACGTCTTGTCCGTTTCGTTCTATCTCATCTCGCATTCTCAGCATGCCTCAGTTGAGATTATCTTCGACAACTCGGATAACCGATTCCCGACCGGCCGCGACGAGGTCATCCTGCGCCGCACGATCGGACTCAAGAAGGACGAGTACAGTTTGGACAAGAAGAGCGCGAGTAAGGCGGACGTCATGAACCTCCTCGAGAGCGCTGGGTTCAGCAAGTCGAATCCGTACTACATCGTTCCCCAGGGCCGCGTGCGTTCTCAATTTTATGCAAGGATCAGTTTATATACTCATACTACACCATATGCAGATCACCGCACTAACAAACGCGAAAGACCACGAGCGTCTCGCGCTGCTTAAAGAAGTCGCAGGGACAAAGGTTTACGAGCAGCGCCGCGCCGAGTCCCTGCGCATCATGTCCGAGACCGACGCCAAGCGCGCCAAGATCGGCGAGCTCCTCGAGTACATCGAGACCCGGCTGGCGGAACTGGAGGAGGAGAAGGAGGAGCTGAAAGAGTTTCAGAGCAAGGACAAGGACAGGAGGTGTTTGGAGTACGCAGTTTACTCACGGGAGCTGGAGGAGGTGGGCGAGGCGTTGGATGAGATTGAGCAGGAGCGACAGGGGGAGGTGCACGGGGCCAATCTGCGCAGGGAGCAGTACATGGATAGGCAGAAGGAGATCCAGGTACGCTTTCATTCGGGTAGTTAATGCTGTTTACATTGCGACTGACGCTAGCTGCTAGCAACTCGAGCAATTGATCTCCTCCACCACCCACGCGCTTTCATCTCTCGGCCTCAGCCGTACGAGCGCCCAGTCAGAACTCAGCGACCTCGTTGGTACGCGTGCGGAGCTGCAGTGCATCATCGAGGACCTCCGCGCCTCTTCCGACCTCGACGGCGGCAAACGCGCCGCGTTCTCTGCTGAACTGAACGACGTGGAGAAGCAGATAGGCGCGAAGGAGCGCGAGCTGGCCAAGGTCACGCCGAAATGGGAAGCTCAGCGCGCAAAGGAGGGGGCGGAGAAGCGAAAGGAGCAGGAGGCGCAAACCCAATTGCAGGCGTTGTATGCGAAGCAAGGGCGCATGAAGCGGTTCAAGAACAAGGCCGATAGGGATGCGTTTCTCCACAAAGACATGGCGTCTGTGCAGGAATACATTGCGTCTCGCAGCGGTGCACTTGAGAAGTCGCGTGGGGAGTTGGATACAACGAAAGAATCGCTGAAGGGGGTGGAGGGGCGCATCGAAGACACATTTGGTAGCGGCGAGGATGGCAAGACAAGGCTCAGGGAATTGGCGGAGCAGCTGACCAAACTCAAAGATGAGCAGGCGGAGGTGACAGAGAAAAGGAAGGAGTTCTGGAGGGAGGATACGAAGTTGAGCAGCTTGGTAAACCGGGCGGCGGATGAGAGGAGGTCTGCGGAGAACAACCTTGCTAGCATGATGGACAAGGTGCGATTGCACTATTATTCTCATTGCCCATGCACATTGTGGTTGTAGTAGAGACTGACTATCGGGTGCAGGATACAGGCATGGGTCTGCGCGCCGTGGATAAGATCGCGGAAAGGCATGGGTTGGATGGCGTTTATGGGCCTCTGTACCGCCTGTTCGAGCTCACGGATGCAAAGTTCAGCACTGCGGTCGAAGAGACCGCTGGGACC
Organism: Athelia psychrophila; assembly: GCA_001630335.1. Classification (NCBI taxonomy): domain Eukaryota; kingdom Fungi; phylum Basidiomycota; class Agaricomycetes; order Atheliales; family Atheliaceae; genus Athelia; species Athelia psychrophila. The sequence continues at coordinate 20,500 of KV417515.1, read as the reverse complement.
AGGCAAGCCTTCTATTAGCCGCTCGTCACGCAGCCGCTAAATTACAGCAGTTTGTTTCACGTCGTCGTCGACAATGACGCCACTGCGTCGAAGGTCCTCGACATCATGATCAAGGAGCGCACTGGACGCGTGACCTTTATGCCCCTCAACCGGCTGCATCCAAAGAACCCCGCAACGCCAAACGCGCAGGACGCCATCCCGCTCATCGACAAACTGCGTTTCGACCCGGCGTACGCGAAGGCATTCCAGCAGGTGTTCGGGAAGACCTGCGTCTGCAGGGACTTGGAGGTTGCCGCAGCGTATGTCAAGAGCCACGGGATTAACACAATCACGCTGGATGGCGACAAAGTCGACCGTAAGGGAGCGATGACGGGCGGGTACCATGATGTGAGGCGCTCGAGGATAGAGGCGATCAAGAGCGTGACGACGTGGCGCGCAAAGTGGGAGGCGGAGGACAAAAGGCAGCAGGAGGTGAAGGCGGCGATTTTGGAGATGGACCAGAAGATTGCCAAAATCAACGGGCAGAGGCAGATATTGGAGAACAAGCAGGAGCAGGCAAAGTCGGCCAGGACTCTGGCGGTCGATGAGGGGGGCGCGTTCCAGCGGGAGGCTGAGAGGCTGAGAGAGCGCATCGCGAGGCTCGAGACTGATATCGAGGAGATGGAGACGGAGATCGGCATCCTGCAAACTAAGTTGGCAGGTTATCAGGCGGAGCTTTCGAGTCCCATGAGCAAGACCCTGACGGACCAGGAGGAAGAGATGGTCGAATCGCTGGGGAAGGAGGTGGAGGCTCGGCAGAAGCAGATTGTTGAGTTGGGCAAAGCCCGAGTCGAGGTAGGATTATTCTTGCGTATTTGGTTCTCTTGGCTCATTGATTGTTGTAGCTCGACAGCCGGAAGACAGGGCTAGAGATAGAGCTCAACGAGAGCCTTCGTCGGCGCAGAACTGAGCTGCAAGCCAAATTCGAAGCTCTCAGCGAATCGGAGAATGGGCAGTCTTCTGCGTCGGATGCTCTGGAGTCTCGAGTCCGCGATCTCAAAGATCTCGACCGTTCCATCCAGACCTTGACAAAGAAATTGCAAGGTGAGTTCAAAACATGTCTTTACGCTTTATGGTCCACTTACGTCTGATGGAAGACACGGAAAAGGAGGCGGAAAAGCTTGCTAGTGACCTCCTCGAGCAGAAAACATCATTGGAGAAGGTCCAGAACCAACAATCTGACGACAGCCGAGGAATTTCCAAGCAACAAAAGAACACAGAGCGGTATCTAGCGAAGAAAAACATGCTGACAGGCCGAAAAGACGAGTGCAATCGCAATATCCGTGACCTGGGAGTCCTTCCTGAGGAAGCGTTTGAAAAGTACACCAACGAGAAGCTCGATCGAGTGAGTTGTTTCCATCATCCTGCGACGATGTCTTGGCTTATGATACGCTCACAGCTTATCAAAAAATTGCACGTGGTCAATGAGGGCCTGAAGAAATTCGCGCACGTCAACAAGAAGGCCTTTGAGCAGTATAACAATTTCACAAAACAGCGAGATACCCTTCTCCAGCGTCGGGAAGACCTGGACAAGTCTGCCAAATCCATCGAAGAGCTTGTGGAAGTTCTGGACCAGCGTAAAGACGAGGCTATCGAGCGGACGTTCAAGCAGGTCGCTAGCAATTTCGAAGAAGTCTTCGAAAAGCTCGTTCCCTCGGGGAGAGGAAGACTTATTATTCAGCGGCGAATTGACCAGGTGGGACCAGCTTACTATTTTTGGGTCCACATGCGTATTGACATGAATGGTTCAGGATGAAGACGAGGAAGAGGAAGGTGACGACACTCAGCAAAGCACTATCGATAACTATACGGGTGTTTCCATCAAGGTTGGTGTGTTCCGGAATCTTCCATGCGTAGCCTGGCTCAGACGTACATGCAGGTCTCTTTCAACTCCAAGGTCGACGAAGGCCTTCGGATACAACAGCTGTCAGGTGGTCAGAAATCCCTTGTTGCATTAGCCACTGGTACGCGCTTGCTGAAACCGGTGTTATCTGTACTAACCATTCAATCTAGTTTTTGCCATCCAGAAATGTGATCCTGCGCCCTTTTACCTGTTTGACGAGGTAATACCACGGCTCTTGCGTCTCCCACCCTTTATACTGAATACCTCCTAGATTGACGCGAACTTGGACGCCCAGTATCGTACTGCTGTTGCGAGTGGGTCCTTATTAACACCCTCTGTCACATTAGAAGCTCACAAATTTGTGCAGCGATGATACACACGCTTTCTTCGACGGCCCAATTCATCACCACCACCTTCCGACCAGAAATGCTGGTTCATTCTAACCAATTCTATGGTGTGCTGTTCAACAATCAAAAGATCAGCTCTATTAGAAGCATCAAACGAGAAGAAGCCATGGAGTTTGTTGACCAGGTACGTTGCTATACGCCGTTCTTGCATCCCAGCACTGATGCGGGCACCAATAGGAGGCACAAGCTGCGTAGCACGGTTGATCTGCTGAATGATTTATTGCTGCGCCGCTTTCCTTTCTTCCTTTCTCTTGAATGTCGTGTACTTGTAGTGTAAAACTTAATTATAATTGCTCTGCATCAATTGGCAAACAGTACATTCTGAATCAGCATTCGGCGCATGCGCAAACTGGGATCTGGACCAAAACGCAATATACTGATCATGAGTAGTCAATGAGCTGTTTGCATTATATATACATGCTGCTATGATCGGCGTAGGAAGACAGAAAAAAGTAATTTTGAGAGAGTAGACCGACTCCCGGCGACTCGATATATAATGCAGCCTCAACGTGCGCTCAGTGCGCACATTAATGCGAGATGTACTGAGGCTGAGGCCGATTTCGCGTGACTGAGGTCATTGTCATGTTTAGCGGTTCCAATCGAGCAGTGACCTGGGCCGAACTTCAAATAGGTTCAAAATCGGGCCAAATGTAGTAAATTAGAATTCGGAAGGCTTTTGGCTTGGGCGAATTTTGTTACAGAAACAAGTTCATGGCCTGGAATTTCGGCTGAACGTCGACTCGGACTCACGCGAGGCTCAGTTCAGAAGGCCTTGCAAGGGAACCTACAGTACTGATCAACAACTGATCGGACGATAAACACTGCTTAGCCTTCCACCAGCCTTTGCATATTCCCCGGGCTCCCTGGACGTAAGCTGGACTTGCCTCCTCTCCAACGTGCGACATAACCCATCCCTGCCCTTGAGCGCTTAAGCGCCCGGACGCTCGTGCGGCGTGCCAGAACAAGCACCTGCCATTATTTGGCCCTCAGTCATACACCGATGGCATCTCCGGCGTAAGTGGGTCGGTCTAGTCATGGAATCCTCCTCATTCAACTGTCTGTAAAGTGATAATGCAGCAGCAAAGTCTTATGAGATCACAAGTAAGTCATTCCACCGTCTCGACTCTGCTGGTACAGCTTGCTAACGCGTCTCACAGTCGTCCAAGTGACTGGTCTCCCGCGACTCCTTGTCACAAAGCCTGTCAAGGCACAAGTCCGAATTGAAGCGGGCAGCCTTTCGTGGAAGACTCAGCGCGAAAAATGGAAAAACGGCGGAGGGATACGCTGGGATGAAAAGAATACGCTGTAAGTGTCGACCCTGTGTATGTATAATAGGCCAATCGGCTGAAGCTAATTCTGCGTTCACGTTGCAGACCATCTCTGTCTACCTCAGACAAGCTCACGTTGAGTTTGATCCGAGACCACAGGATCGGCTTTTCAAGCAAGTCTTCCAAAGCCGAGGGTTCGGTGGAGATCGGGCTAGGCGAACTGCTACAAAAATCAGATGGTCCACCTGACGAAGGTATATTTCTCAATGTTATTCATCTCTCCTGGAGCTGACGCGGGCGGAATTGCAGATATCGTTTTGTCGTTACAACTCAAGGGCAAAGATACTTGCAAGCTGACGATACGGATTGCCGAAAGTCCTACCACCGCATTGGGCAGCGCAATGGAACATACAAACTTAGCATTACCTGCGGAAGCACCAGCACCCAGAATAGCATCTGTTGCGGATGCCATGAGCGCTGCTGGAGACACTGTGGCTGGCCTTGAGCAATTGGAAGAAACAGCACCGAGAATATCGTCGGTTGCAGATGCCATGAGCGCTGCTGGAGACACTGTGGCTGGCCTTGCGCAATCGGACCTCGCAAGATCGTTCGCGATGCTGTTGGGTAAGATGGATATTATGCTCACGATTGGGGACGAGATTGCCAAGGTGCGCACATATATCCTTTTCATCATAACGTTCTCATCGTTCCGCAGATACATCCGTGGGCGAATGTCGCCTGGACCGTGCTTTCAGCCGGCCTCAAGGTAAGCTAGCCTCGACCTTCTCTAACACAGCATCTAAACTCTTCTGCCAGCTGGTAAAAGCGCAGAAAGATCGCGACGACAAGATGGCAACCCTCATTCAGACTATTCAGTCCACATATTCGATCATCGCCGGCTCGGAAAATCTGAAGGACAAGCGTTTGCAGGGCGTCGTGGGTCGTATCTTAAAGCAGACGGTTGACTGCGGTTACTTCATACAACAGTATGCGCGCGGGTCATTTTTAGGTGCGTAACTGGGCAGTGGCATCGAGGATTCAACTCATCATCACCTAACAGGCAAGGCTGTCACAGAAGCCTTCTCCAGCACGGATGCTTTGGTGACTGGGTATCAAGAAACGTTCAAGCAGTTGGGGGATGAATTCATGGGGCGCACGATGACACAGACCGCCCTGATGATCGCCAACATTGCGACAACGATGGACGAGATCAGTAGGTTGAGATGATGTAGTTTCATATCATCGTGGCTGACGAGCGGCGTAGGATCTGAACAGCTTAGGGGAAAATTGAGACCGGCACCCATGGACCAAAGCGAACGCGACACATGCCTACCAGGAACTCGATCAAACGCCATCAAATCAATCATGGATTGGTATTCGAACGCGTCAGACAGTTGCGAGAGTGTGATGTGGTTATATGGGTTGACCGGGGCTGGGAAGAGCACCGTGTCGACCACCATCGCCAGGATGATGGATAATATCAATGGCGTCCACCTTCTGGGCGCCTTCTTCTTCTTCAACCGCGCCCTTCCTGACTGGAACGTGTCGACGTTGATCCGCACGATAGCGTACCAGCTGGCTGAATTTGATTCGATCATCGGTGCCAAAATCGAGCAAGTGATCAGAGACATCCCGAATATTGCCAACCAACCGTTGGCCACTCAGTTCGACAAGCTTCTCAGTGCCGAGGCTCTAGGACACATTCCGTGGTCCAGAGGTCCCATCCTAGTGATCGTCGATGCACTAGATGAGTGCGGCAGTCAGACCGAGCGTGAAGGCCTCCTGCGAGTTCTCTCCAAAGGCGCTTCGAAGCTGCCCAGGTTCTTACGGTTCCTGATTGTCAGCCGCCCCGAAGACGACATGTTGTACAGCTTCAGCCACCCGCTCATACGTCGTGCGGAGCTCAGGGTTGACCCAGAGACCTGTCGAGCAGACATAGCTGCGTTCATTCGATCTCAATTGAGCAACACGCGTCAGAAAAAGATCCGTCTGCACGATCTTCTGCAAGGCTGGCCCGAGGAGGAGGGCGTCAACAATCTGACTAGTTTGGCAGGAGGTCATTTCATATGGGCGGCCACGGCGTGTCGGTTGATAGACGCAAGCCACAATCCCCGGAGCAAGATGAACGAACTGATTGAGCATCAGGCGACGGATACGCCAAGCAATTCCTTTGCGAAGCTGTACGAGTTGTATAAAACTGCCCTCCAATCTGCAGGCCCATGGGATGACCCATCCTTTTGCACGGATGTTCGTGACATTCTCGGCGTGGTTATCTGCGCTCAAATCCCACTCTCCTGTGGTGCGATAGGCTCTCTTCTAGGACCTTCTGTGCCACCCCTCGAACCGCGTCTACCAGTGGCACATACAATCTCCAGCTTTGGCAGTGTACTCCACTGGAGCGAAACATTGCCAATCCATATCCTCCATACCTCTTTTCGCGACTATCTCACCCTGCACGACCGTGACGCTTCCTGGGCCATCGATGTTGAGCAGTGCAACGCACAACTTGTCCGTAGGTGCATTGTACTTCTGGAGAGCGAGTTGCGGGAGAATATGTGCAACCTAGTCCTCAAGCAGCCTGTTCCGAGCGAGGCACTATCAGAACCTGTGGTGTATGCTTGCAGGTTCTGGATCGAGCATGTCTGCTTGGTAACAAATGGTTTGGATGGTCTAGCAGATATGATAGATCGGTTTCTGCGCAAACATCTGTTACATTGGATGGAGGCCCTCGTCATTACAAAGACTTATGATCTTGCCACGCGGTCACTTGTAAGGCTGTTGGAGTGGACAAAGGTGCATTTTCACCTACAATATTTGAGCAGGTTACTGAAGCGCAACATCCAGAGATGCTTTCCAGGGAGTAAACTACATGAATTTGTGCTAGATGCAAATCATTTTACACAGTACTTCGCAAATACCATCAAGAAGCATCCGTTGTTGATCTATACCAGTGCATTGCCCTTCACCCCCCATGACACCTTGATCTACCAAACCTTCTACAGTGACAAGATGCCGCATGTCGTGACAGGTGTTGAGCGCGCATGGCCTCCTCTGTTGCAGATTTTATATGGCCATGAGGGTTTCGTGCGCTCTGTCTCGTTCTCGCCAGATGGATCCCAGATTGTGTCGGGGTCGGACGACCGCACCGTGCGAGTGTGGAATGCCATCACGGGTGAGGCTGCCCTCCCGCTCCTTCAAGGCCATGAGGGTTGTGTGTGGTCTGCCTCATTCTCGCCAGATGGATCCCAGATTGTGTCGGGGTCGGACGACAGCACCGTGCGAGTGTGGAATGCCGTCACGGGCGAGGCTGCCCTCCCGCCCCTTCAAGGCCATGAGGGTTCGGTGTGCTCTGTCTCGTTCTCGCCAGATGGATCCCAGATCGTGTCGGGGTCGGACGACAGCACCGTGCGAGTGTGGAATGCCGTCACGGGCGAGGCTGCCCTCCCGCCCCTTCAAGGCCATGAGGGTTCGGTGCGCTCTGCCTCGTTCTCGCCAGATGGATCCCAGATTGTGTCGGGGTCGAACGACCGCACCGTGCGAGTGTGGAATGCCGTCACTGGCGAGGCTGCCCTCCCGCCCCTTCAAGGCCATGAGGGTTCGGTGCGCTCTGTCTCGTTCTCGCCAGATGGATCCCAGATCGTGTCGGGGTCGGACGACAGCACCGTGCGAGTGTGGAATGCCGTCACGGGCGAGGCTGCCCTCCCGCCCCTTCAAGGCCATGAGGGTTGGGTGCGCTCTGCCTCGTTCTCGCCAGATGGATCCCAGATTGTGTCGGGGTCGGCCGACTACACCGTGCGAGTGTGGAATGCCGTCACTGGTGAGGCTGCCCTCCCGCCCCTTCAAGGCCATGAGCGTTTTGTGTGCTCTGCCTCGTTCTCGCCAGATGGATCCCAGATTGTGTCGGGGTCAGAGGATGGCACCGTGCGAGTGTGGAATGCCGTCACGGGTGAGGCTGCCCTCCCGCCCCTTCAAGGCCATGAGCATTTTGTGTGCTCTGCCTCGTTCTCGCCAGATGGATCCCAGATTGTGTCGGGGTCAGAGGATGGCACCGTGCGAGTGTGGAATGCCGTCACGGGCAAGGCTGCCCTCCCGCCCCTTCAAGGCCATGAGGGTTCGGTGTTCTCTGCCTCGTTCTCGCCAGATGGATCCCAGATTGTGTCGGGGTCGGACGACCGCACTGTGCGAGTGTGGAATGCCGTCACGGGCAAGGCTGCCCTCCCGCCCCTTCAAGGCCATGAGGATTCGGTGCGCTCTGCCTCGTTCTCGCCAGATGGATCCCAGATTGTGTCGGGGTCGGACGACCGCACTGTGCGAGTGTGGAATGCCGTCACTGGTGATTATCTCGAAGCAAGCACTCCTGATGCTCCCATACCCTACCATCTCTCAAGTCATGGCAAAGGTCATGTCGTGATGAGCTTGGATGATGACGGCTACTTCAGAGATGTCAACTCAGGGAGCTATCTTGGTCAAATTCCTCTAGGGTTTGCCTTCACCAAGCCGCAATGTCATGGATCTTGTTGTGTATTATGGAGGGAGATATCATCAACACTTTATGTCCCTGTGATAATTCATTTCCCCACTTTGTACTAATAACATTCATATCTCAAATGCTATGACTAATATTCTGCTCCGTCAAAATGGGTTGCCCACAGCCTGCACTGTCCACCCTTTGTCAGATACCCAAAATGCCGTGAAGATATATTGGAAGGCATCACTGGTCCTGGTATCACATGCAGATGACATGGGTTTGTAAGTCATTCCCAAAGGTAGGTATCAAGGAAGAATGGAGCCGGGGGAAAGGAGGGGGTGTAATGCCTCGTCTTTAGTTTATCATTGAATGTGTCCTCTGCGGTCAAGATTTTGTATCGCAAAGGTCCGGAGTCCGACAATAATAGTTATCGAATAATGCTATATTAGGTCAAAGAGTAGAGGAACTAGAGAGATCATGCGATAAAATTCGGAGAAGAAACGGTGGAGAAAATGCATTGTTCCAAAGGGGCTGGTTACTATTATTCACCAGCGACCGTTGACAACGGTCGAAGGGCACGACGCGCCCGCCAGGGAAAATGACAAGTAGGGTCAAACTATGACCCACCACTAGCAACCAAAACAAGGGCAGCGGAGAGCCCCAAAGGCGAAACAAAAAACCAAGAGGAAGGCTGGAGATGGATGTACAGCTGGCCGTGCAGCTGAAACATTGATTGTTGGTGATTATATTTCCCCAAGTACAATATTTCAGTAAGGAAAGGAAACGGTTTGGTGGTATGGGAAGGATGTGGTACCTGAACTCCATGCTGCTTTGCTGGAGATAGGATGTGGAATCTGGATATTTGTGCGGGTAAGACCGGCCTGCGCTCTCTCATGTTCTCATTCGAGTTGGGGCTGGCGCAGTAGTCACAGTACTCATCGGACGCCTACGCCTGCCCTCCTCTCAAACTGTCCTCTGCATGATCAAAACTCCTCCTCCGTTGACCTCCAACACTGTCTTGATCAAACTCCTGACCCGGCGGGCACCGATAGCACTGGGGTCGCCGAGACGGTGATGCGCGATCTCCTGACGACGTTTACACCCGGGGTAAATAAGCAGTGTAAGAATAGCCAAGGCAATGGCGCCCAACGCATTGACGGCGCCAATGGTCGCATCCTGCCTTGTCTTGGACGCCGCACTCTCGGGCGCTGAGGCGCTGCTCCCTGAGCCCCCAGAACTGCCCGATCCCGCGTCGGGGGTGACGGAGTTGATGGCAAACGAGGAATCCACATGGTCGGCAAGAGCCTTGTCGATGCCCCCTGACCCGGTGCAGAAGGCCAACGCCTTCATTTTGATCTGCGAAGCGAGAGCCTGCACGGTACGAGGGGAACCTTGCTACCGAACCCGAAAGACTAAGACACACACGAAGGAAAGGAGGAGAATGTGCTGCCACCGAAGGGGTCGGAACGGACTTCTATGCTATGCTCTGGGCTCCTCTACTGGGGCTAAGCCCCTGAATGCCCTTTCTTGTTCTTCTATCGCTGCTTGCCCCATCACGACGGTGTCACCGGATATGTAGGGCATGTGCATTTCGCTAGCTGGGCAACGTCCGAGGCGTTCTGGTCGCTGACGGGCTTAAAACACTTGCAAATACAGCGTCACGACTTGCGATTCTACCAAGAAGGAAACAATCAGCAATGCTCAAGATGCTCTACACCAATAAATCCACATACGATCAATGCCCAGGGCACCGGCAATAACAGCAGGCATGTATGCAAACATCTGGTTGGGGGTGTCGCGGTCGCCCGTCTCGAACTGCTAGTTGAGATCTGAACAAGATAGCGACGGGCGTGTATCCGTTCAGATCCGTATTCAACGCGACCTGCGAGCCAGGGTGAATCCGCGCGGGCATGCCTGAAGGATAAGCCGGTGCGATAGGAGCCGCAGTGCCGGACGCATTGGCAACAGTGAATGCCGTCGGCGCTTGGTCGGAGTTGGACAACGTCGCTGAGGTGGTCGTAGTGGGTACGCTGCCGATGATGAGGCTGCTCTCCGTCATCCATGTGTACTAAGAGTTGATGGGTTGCGTGGATATCGCAGGTGCACTGAAGGTGGAAGGTGCGGCAGAGCCTTTATTGCCCGACAAGAATGAGATGAGCGACGTTGACGATGTACCGTTGCTGCTGCTGATGGGCACAGAAGTGATTCCAGCACTTCAATCGAATATTAGGTTTAACCTTAAGAAATGTAATCTTTTTGCTTACCCCGATGCGCTCGACGACCTGGTCTCCGACAGAGATCCCCATGCCGACGTTGAAGATCCCGAGGTTGACGTTGAAGATCCCAACACCGCTCCAGAGCCTGCCACAGTCACGCTACCCGAGATGCTGCTGCCGCTAGACGACTGCGAGATCGTGCTGGACTGCCACTGCAGGCTCAAAAGATTCCCGAGAAATTCACAGTCCACACTTAAAGACGACGCGGCGCCCAACGACCTGCTGCCGGAGATGCTGCTCCCCAAAGCCGAGGGCCCGGGGTGACGCTGCTCGATGTCAGCCCAGCGCTGCTGGCCGATGATGCGCTGCTGCTCGGGCAGCCGAAGGAGTTCGATGAGCTGGGGCCGCTGTAGACGAGCCGCCGTTAGATGTGCTGCTGCCAGTTGCGCTGCTGCCACTGAAGGACGCGCTGCTGCCACTACCCGATGCGCTGAGAGCCGATGTGGACGAGCTACCACCAGACGCATTGGTGCTCGACGAGCATGGGAAGAGACCGAGCACAACCCGCCCCGTAGCGAGCTAGAAGCCGAGCGGGCAGACTCCGCCGCAGAGATGCTATCGGATGCACTCCAGCTCCGTGATGCTGGTGCTACGGCCGTCGATGGTGATGCGTAGCCTACGATGGCGTAGAAGCGCCGCTCGACGGGCACCCAGATTTCCGCCTATTAATCCACACCCCCTGCTGGAGGCCGAGGCGGAAGCGCTATATGATGCTGCTGCGCTGTGGGCAGGCGGCATGGTGGGGGCTGGTGTAGACGAGCTGCCGTTGGAGCTGCTGCTGCTGCTTGTGGGAGAGGACGAGCTGCTTTACTTGTTGTTGCTCGTCGCTGCGCTCGACGGGCATCCCAATAGATCGCCTAGTAGTCCACACCATTCACCCGATGAACTGGACGAGCCTGACGACGAACACAAAGGTGACGAAGACAAGGATGTGGTCGAAGGTTGGACGTCGTTGTAGGGGACGTGCCGCTGGTGGTGGTGGTGGTGGTCATGGCGCTGCTACGACCGGTTGATGTGCTGCTACTGTTCGCCGTCGGCGACGTGGGGTGGTGGCGATGCGTCTTGATTCAGATGCTCTCGCTACAGGTGCACGCCGGGTCCACAGGATTACACGACGCGGGCGCGCTTCACGTTGTCGAACTGGACGCACCGGTATCCCAAGCACCTGCGAAATGGCATCTTAGCTTGAGTGCTATGGATACTGTCACAGCTATTAACACTCACCGAGGAAGGGGTCCAGGATGTCACTCAGATCCCTAGGCACGGGCTTGCCGGGCAACAAGCGCCGGGCATTCGAGTTCGCGGTGGACAGATACCCAGCCCTGACAGTGTCGCATGTGGCCAGGATAGCGAGGGCCAGTGACGAAAAAATACATAAAGACCCGCGCATGCGTCTAGTGGTATGTTTGGTTGTGTTCCGAGGTATGGCTGCTCGAGTCGAGGGCATCACTGCCTCCGTTCTGCGCGATCGTATCATAGACAGACTAAGACGCCCACGGCGATTAGTTACATCTCTTCCTCACGACATCTAAGGTCTTTCTACTACATACTCTCATATTCCGTCATTAACGTACCTTAGAGTTTGTACAGGTGCGATATAATGATGTGTCGTTTCCACACAATATCTGAGAGTTTGTACAGGGTTTAATAGTTCAAAGACGATCGTACGAGAGCCGACAGCTTCTAGGGCTGCAAGTCAACATGGCCCTCTGCGTGGATATCACCATAACAAAGTCATCTCAATCACAAAGCGGCAACGGTGCTTTCCTGGAAGCTACCATCTCTCATGCAACCAGTACGTAGGACTCTTGCGAGCCCTGTAAAATGACGAATCCTTCTCCACTTGCAGGCAGGCAACTCGGTAGTGACGATGATTCAGAGTTATCACGACGTCTCGTAATCAGCCAGACCGCCGGTAACCCTACATCACCTTGCAGGGTACATCATCACACTTTCGCTGTTGCTCTACCCAACGTAGCGATCACGACGTTGATTCCCTCCTCCTCACTATCTCAAGAGACACCTATGGAAGCTAGCAGAGGTGTGATTATTGATCTTACACTCACAGCTCCAGATGAATTTGGCGCGCGGAATATCGGGTTACTTCTGTTAGACCTCGCTAAGCCCTTCTTTTCCCAGTTCAGCAAAGGAGGAGACACAAGCAATCTTGAGTATTGCATTCTCCTGCAATGGCTCTCAGTTCAGGCTCTACATGGAGATGAAGTTCTCGACATCGCTCTCCGACACTTGGTCTACTCGATGGAATGTCGCATGACTTTCGTCCGAGATCAAGGTCAGCTCAACTCCATGATCTCTATAGTCCAATGGGGATTTGAGCATTGCACGCCGAAACTCGTCATTCAATGCTCCCTCGTATCCACATATGCCAATGTGCTTGCAAAGGGATATGAATTGTATTCTGGCAGTGCCAACATAGAACAGGTCTTCCAACATTGCCGGGAGATGTTTGCAGTCATCGAAGAAGATCGAACTTTGGCGCCAGTGACATCGTTCAGAGATCTTTTACTCAGGCGATTCGAGGTCTTCCACAGTGCCGATGATATAATCGAAGCCGTTGCTTTGTCTTATGAGGCGCTTTCTTTAGGCCCCATAGGCGACTATTTAACGCAGCGAAAATGCTATCGGGCCTTGGGAAACGCACATTTTTGCCGTTTCAAGGCTCTCCAGAGCCCCGTCGACTTGGATAAAGCGATAGAGCAGCTCCAAGAAGGTATGAAAATGGACCCAGCCGGACTTACGGAAGATGACAAACAGCTGGACCTATTTCGGCTTGCCACATTCATGAACGAACGCTTCGTCGCTTGGGGAGACCCGAAAGACCGTGACGAATCTATCCAAATTCTTCGTGAATTCATGAACAGCTGTTCTCGGGACGATCATTACCACAATAGGGCTGTAATGTTACTCGCACAGAACCTTGCAATCCGTGGAGATGTTGAGGAAGTTCGTCCTATCCTCTATTCACACACCACCCTTCGGAATAAACAAACCGATCTCTGTAGAGCGGCAGAGATTCTTCGCACATGCTTCTCCCACCGTTCCGAAGACCTTGGCTTCATCGATGAGGCAATAAAACGGTCAACAGAAGCTTTAGCATTCGATGGTGAAGAGGCACTAAAGCTCGTGGTCTCTCATGAGCTTGGGCTCTCGTATGCGGCGCGGTTCGAAATTACCAAGGATGGACACGATGCAGCAGCAGCCGTCGACATCCTAGTGAAAGTGGCGGAAAAGTCAGCATCTAACCCAGCGCTCCGGATTCTAGTGGAAATGCACTTCAATTCCGATTTGCCTTCATTTGACGTTTCTTCCGGATATCGTTATTTGGACGCATTACTCGACACGGACGAGCCAAACCCTGCCGATCTGCTGGATTTTATTACCAACAAACTACTTGGCGTAGATCCTTCGCTTGAGAATGCCCTCAGGCATAGTTCAAACGTACTTGTGAAGGTTTCCCGCCTTTTGCCTCGGATTGCACACTTCGCTCTACACATCGAATCTCGCCTGTCAGTTCTCCGGAAATTGGACATATTCATGCGCTCATTTGTCCCTCCGGCCGTCCACAGGCTGTGCGAGGCCGGTGTAGTCGAAGAAGGCCTGGAGCTATTGGAGCGTGCGAGAGGGGTCTTCTGGTCCCAGGCCCTTCGCCTGCGCATATCGGTTGAAGAGATCCCCACGGCGTTCCGCGATCCCTTTTATAATTTGTCTAGGCAGATTGAAATGCTCTCCGGCAGTTTCGCGCCCCTCGATTGGAATGAACGGGATCCCGCCTATGATGCTCAGAGGAGGCGTCTTGGCAATGAATTCGATCGGTTATGTGTGCAAGCGCGTGCAGTGCCAGGCTACAAGAATTTCTTACAGCCCATTTCCATTCGCGAAAGGTTTAAAGAAGCTGCCCTGAGCGGTCCCGTCGTGGTTCTGTTCTCTACTATGAATCGCGCCTACGCCATCATTATTCGGCTCGACGATGACGGGGATGTCAAGTTCACGCGGATCTGCTGTGAGGGCCTGGCAGGGAATGCTTTGCAGAAGCTGAGTACAGGCCTGCGATCCGTCAGCATAGCTGGCAGAGAAGCAATAAAATCCAGAAGAGAGTTTGGAGATCTCGCTGAAAGCTCTCCTTCTCTTGATTCGTCCCAAGGAGAGCGGGCTGATTGGCCGGTGGGCCAGCGAACAGCTGCAAATACAATCCTTAGAACACTATGGCGGAAAGTCGTAAAACCAGTGATCAGTGAGCTGATGCTCAAGGTGCGGGTCTTCTATTCAAACTGCTTGTATTTCGTCCTCAACCAGTGCTTAAATAACGCTTAGCCTACCAACGGACGCAATCGCCCACGTTTATGGTGGTGTCCTACCGGCGAATTCATGTTTCTACCATTTCACGCTGCAGGTATATATGATGGCGATGGAAAATCCAAGGTTGGAGAATGCTGTCCCGACTACGTCGTTTCGTCGTATACTCCAACAATAGGGGCATTGATCAGTTCGAAGAAGACATTTGAACCGACCACTCGCACGGACATGAGGATGCTACTTGCTGCCGTTCCGGTCCCTTTCAAGGGTGACAGGCTTCGAGGAACGGTTTCGGAGGTCGAGCAAATCAGTCAACTGGTTTCAGATGAGGAACGCATTGTTCTGCCTCCTGAGGATGACACATTACTCAACCCCCGAGCTGGTGCGACCGTGAATACCATTCTCGATAATCTACGAGACGCGAATATCTTCCATTTAGCTAGTCACGGCACCCAAGCCCCGGACAGTCCTTTGGATAGCGGATTCATCATGCGGGATGCCAAGTTGACTATATCCAGCCTTATGCAACTTCCACAATTGAAGGGCTTTCTTGCATTCCTGAGTGCCTGCGAAACAGCGAAAGGAGATCAAGCACAATCGAACGAAGCTATGCATCTGGCTGCTACCATGCTATTTGTAGGCTTCAAGAGTGTAATCGGTACGATGTGGTGCGTGCCGAATGGTTTTTGAAATCGCTGCGTTCAGGTACTGAAAGCTCGTGCGATGGATAGGTTCATGACAGACGAAGACGGGCCGCACGTAGCCAAACATGTCTATACTCAACTGCTTGCTCCGAAGCACGGATATCTAGACCCAGAGGTCATCCCTTATGCGCTGGACGAGGCCGTGCGGGATCTAAGAGAGAAAGGGCTGCCTCCTGAGCGCTGGTCACTTTTTATCCATTTCGGCATTTAAAAGGAAGTTTCGTGAACTGGGTTTCTTCTGATGAGCTGTATCTGCGTATTCCGTAACGTAGGGTGTGCGGGAGAGAGGATGGATAAGGAAATGAATATAAATAGGAAATGAACATTGACGGAAGAAGTAGTCGCGTACTGATCAGCAAGTGATCGGTCGATAGACGCTGCTTAGTAGACTCGTTACCGTCTGTATAAAAAGTGACGGACAAGTACTGTGTATACGGTAAAAGCTCGCTCAGTTCATACAGGCGGTTACGAGCCTAGCTGCTTAGCCTTCCACCAGCCCTTGCGCATTCCTCGGCACTGGACATATGCTGGCCTTGCCTCCTCTCCGGCCTTCGACACAACTCATCCCTGCTCCCGAGTGCCGCGCTCGTGCCAGAACAAGCACCTGCCATTACTTGGCCCTCAGTCCTATAATACACCGATGGCATCTGCGGCGTAAGTGGGTCGGTCTAGTCGTGGAATGCTTCTCATTCAATTGTCTGTACAGTGATAGCGGAGCAGCAAAGTCTTATGAGATTACAAGTAAGTCACCACCCCATCATCTTGACTCGCTACTGCTTGATACAGTGTGCTAACGCGTCTCAGTCGTCGAAGTGACGGGTCTCCCGCGACTTCTTGTCACAAAACCTGTCAAAGCACAAGTACAATTTGAAGCGGGGGGCCTTTCGTGGAAGACTCGGCGAGAAAAATGGAAGAACGGCGGAGGGATACGCTGGGATGAAAAGAATACCCTGTAAGTCTCGGTCCTGTACATGCATACTAAGCCAACCAGCGGAAGCTAATTCTGTCCTCGCGCTGCAGACCACCTCTATCCACCTCAGACAAGCTCACCTTGAGCTTAGTCCGAGACCACAGGATCGGCTTTTCAAGCAAGTCCTCCAAAGCCGAGGGCTCAGTTGAGATCGGGTTGGCCGAACTACTACAGAAATCAGATCGTCGACCCAACGAAGGTATATTTCTCAATATCATTCATCTCTCCCAGAGCTGACGCTGCGGAATGGCAGATATTGTTTTGTCGTTGCAGCTGAAGGGCAAAGTCACTTGCAAGCTGACGATGCGGATTACCGAAAGCTTCACCCCGACATTGGCCAGCGCAATGGAACATATACACTTGGAATTGCCCGCGGAAGCAACAGCGCCGAGAATAACATCGGTTGCGGATACCATGAGCGCTGCTGGAGACGCGGTGATTGGTCTTGCGCAATCGGACCTCATAGGATCGTTCGAGATGCTGCTGAGTAAGATGTATATTATGGTCACGATTGGGGACGAGATTGCCAAGGTGCGCTCATATATCGTTTTCGCCATAACGTTCTCATCGTTCTGCAGATACACCCATGGGTGAATCTCGCCTGGAGCGTGCTTTCAGTTGGCCTCAGGGTAAGCCAACCCCAAATTTCTCCAATGCAGTATCTAAACTCTTCTTCCAGCTGGTGAAAGCGCAGCAAGCTCGAGATGAGAAGATGGCAGCACTCATTCAGATTATGCTGTCCACTTATTCAATCGTTGTCGGCTCGGAGATTCTAAAGGACGAGCGTTTGCAGGACGTCCTGAGCCGTATCTTGAAGCAGACAGTTGACTGCGGTTACTTCATACAACAGTATACGCGGCACGGAACGTTTTTAGGTGCGTCACTGGACAATGGTGTTGAAGGCCCAACTCATCATCTCCAACAGGCAAGGCCATCACGGAAACCTTCTCCAGCACCGATGCTTTGGTTTCTCGGTATCAAGACACGTTCAAGCAGCTGGGGGATGAATTCACCGGGCGCATTGCTACGCAAACAGCCTTGATGACAGCCAACATTACTACAACGGCGAACGAGATCCGTAAGTCGACGTCCTCAAGTGTTCATTTCTGCATCATCTTGGCTAACGGGCCGTGCAGGATTTGATCAGCTCATGGAAAAGTTGAGACCGGCAACCATGGATCAGAGCGAACGCACCGCATGCCTCCCAGGAACTCGATTAGACGCCATCAAATCGATCATGGATTGGTATTCGGACGATTCAAGCAGTCGCGAGAGTATAATGTGGTTATATGGGTTGGCCGGGGCCGGAAAAAGCACCGTATCGACCACCATTGCCAGGATGATGGATCACATCGATGGCGTCAACCTTCTAGGCGCCTTCTTCTTCTTCAACCGCGCCCTTCCTGACTCAAACGCGTCAACGTTGATCCGCACGATAGCCTACCAGCTGGCTGAATTCGATTCGATCATCGGTGCCAAAATCGAACAAGTGATCAAAGAAATCCCGAATATAGCGAACCAACCTTTGGCCGTTCAGTTCGACAAGCTTCTCAGTGCCACGGCTCTAGGTCACATTCCGTGGTCTAGAGGTCCTATTCTGGTCGTCATCGATGCACTGGATGAATCTGGTGATCAGACCGAACGCGCAGGCCTCATGCGAGTCCTCTCCGAAGGCGCTTCGAAGCTGCCCGGGTTCATACGAATCCTGATTATCAGCCGTCCCGAGGACGACATGTTGTACAGCTTCAGCCACCCGCTCATACGTCGTGCGGAGCTCAGGGTTGACCCAGAGACCTGTCGAGCAGACATAGCTGCATTCATTCGATCTCAATTGAGCAACACGCGTCAGAAAAAGATCCGTCTGCACGATCTTCTGCAAGGCTGGCCCGAGGAGGAAGGCGTCAACAATCTGACCAGTTTGGCAGGAGGTCATTTCATATGGGCGGCCACAGCGTGTCGGTTGATAGACGCAAGCCACAATCCCCGGAGCAAGATGAACGAACTGATTGAGCATCAGGCGACAGAAGTGTCAGATAATTCGTTTGCGAAGCTGTACGAGTTGTACAAAATTGCCCTCCAGTCTGCCGGCCCATGGGATGACCCATCCTTTTGCACGGATGTTCGTGACATTCTCGGCGTGGTTATCTGCGCTCAAATCCCACTCTCCTGTGGTGCGATAGGCTCTCTTCTTGGACCTTCTGCGCCACCGCTCAAATCGCGCCTACCAGTAGCACACACCATCTCCAGCTTTGGCAGTGTGCTCCACTGGAGCGAAACATTGCCGATCCGTATCCTCCATACCTCGTTTCGCGACTATCTCACGCTTCATGACCGTGACGCGTGTTGGGCCATCGATGTTGAGAAATGCAACGCACAGCTCACCCATGGGTGCATTGCACTTCTGGAGAGCGAGTTGCGGGAGAACATATGCAATCTAGTGCTCAACCAGCCTATCCCGAGCGAGGCACTCTCAGAATCTGTGGTGTACGCTTGCAGGTTCTGGATTGAGCACGTCTGCTTGATAACAAATGCCTTTGATGGTCTCGCAGATATGATAGATCGGTTTCTACGCAAACATCTGTTACATTGGATGGAAGCTCTTGTCATTGCCAAGTGTTACAATCTTGCCACGCGGGCACTTATAAGGCTGCTGAAGTGGACACAGGTGCGTCTTTGCCGACAATGTTTGAACAGGTTACTGAAAAGTGCCATCCAGAGATGCTTCCCAGGCAGTAAACTGTGTGATTTTGTGATCGATGCGCATCGTTTTGCACAATACTTCGCAAATACCATCAATGAGCACCCATTGCTTATCTATAGCAGTGCATTGCCCTTCACCCCCCATGACACCATAATCTACCAAACCTTCCACAGCGACAACATGCCGCATGTCGTAACAGGTATTGAGCCCACGTGGCCTCCTCTGTTGCAGACTTTGTATGGCCATGAAAATTCAGTACACTCTGTCTCATTCTCGCCGGACGGATCCCAGATCGTCTCGGCGTCGTCCGACCACACCGTACGCGTGTGGGATGCCATCACTGGCGAGGCTATTCTCCCACCCCTTCAAGGACATGAAGGTTGGGTGCGCTCTGTTTCGTTCTCGCCAGATGGATCTCAGATCGTCTCAGGATCTGACGACTGCACCGTGCGAGTGTGGAATGCCGCGACTGGCGAGGCTGCCCTCCCGCCCCTTGAAGGCCATGAGGGTTGGGTACTCTCTGTCTCTTTCTCGCCAGATGGATCGCAGATCGTCTCGGGATCGGACGACCGCACCGTACGAGTGTGGAATGCCGTCACTGGCAAGGCATCTCTCCCGCCTCTTCAAGGCCATGAGGGTTGGGTACTCTCTGTCTCGTTCTCGCCAAATGGATCCCAAATCGTCTCGGGGTCGTACGACCACACTGTGCGAGTGTGGAATGCCGTCAGTGGCCAAGCTGCCCTTCCACCACTTCGAGGCCATGAGGATTCTGTATACTCTGTCTCATTCTCTCCAGACGGGTCCCAGATTGTCTCGGGCTCGGACGACGCCACCCTGCGAGTATGGAATGCCGTCACTGGCGAGGCAACCCTTCCGCCTTTTCAAGGCCATGAGGGTTGGGTGCGCTCTGTCTCATTCTCCCCAGATGGATCCCAGATCGTCTCGGGGTCGTCTGACTGGACCGTGCGAATGTGGAATGCCTTCACTGGCGAGGCTGCCCTGTTGCCCCTTCGAGGCCATGATGATGTGGTAAATTCTGTCTCGTTCTCGCCAGATGGATCCCAGATCATCTCAGGGTCGGGTGACACCACCGTGCGAGTGTGGAATGCCGCCACTGGCGTGGCTAGCCTACCGCTCCACCAAGGCCATGAGGGTTGGGTGCACTCCTCATTCTCGCCAGATGGATCCCAGATCGTCTCGGGGTCGTCTGACTGCACCGTGCGAGTGTGGAATGCTGCAACTGGCGAGGCTCTCCTCCCGCCCCTTCGAGGTCACGAAGCTTTTGTATACTCTGTCTCGTTCTCGTCAGATGGCTCCCAAATCATCTCGGGGTCAGAAGATGGCACTGTGCGCGTGTGGAATGCCATCACTGGCGAGGCTGCCCTCCCGCCTCTTCAAGGCCATGAGGGTTGGGTGCGCTCTGTCTCTTTCTCGCCAGATGGATCCCTGATCGTCTCGGGATCCGACGACTGCACCGTACGAGTGTGGAATGCTGTCACTGGCGAGGCCA
>KV417514.1:340032-491502 GCA_001630335.1 Athelia psychrophila | reverse complement strand
CGCCGTCGATCTCGGTCCAGGCGCACGGCAGCAGCGGCCTCGCCGCGTCGCCGACGACGTATCTCGGCGATCAGAGCCAGGGCCAGAGCCAGAGCCAGAGCCGGGCGTCGTTCGATGGGCTGCCCCCGCCGACGCCGGCGTACCCTGCGTACCCCCGCCTGTCCGGCTCCCCCATACCGCAGTCGCACAGCCCATTGTCGGGGCAGCAGAGCAGCGTCCTTGGGCCGAGCGTCGAGATTCAGCGCGACCGCGCCTCGGGCTCGGGGCTGTACAGCCCTGCTGTGATATTCGCGGGTGCAGGGAGCAGAGACGCGGCGACCGAGGAGGATGGCGAGCCGATAGTCGTTTCTGTGGGGCTGCTCGGCTCGCTCGATGGCGAGGACGACGAGGACGCGAGAATCCACCCGCTCGACACGTTCACGCTGGATATCTTCATCTTCAACCAGAGCTCGTGGACGCGCCGGTTCGAGGTCAGCTATCCGGACCAGCGGACGCGGCGCAAGCAGGAGCAAGCTGCGGGAGGTCGACAACAGAGCCAGCTTTCGGGCGGCCTGGCTGAGACGCCTGGGATTCTGCCTCTGGAGAATCGGGTGCGGATAGGGTAAGCGCTTGCTTCGTTTTGTTGCGCATACATATGCTGATAGAGCGCGCAGACCGCTTCTCCCGTCGACGTGCCAATCGGTGCGCATGAAGTTCCTTGCGGTCACGCCCGGTGTACATAGTATCGACACACTGACGCTCACTGACATCGTCAATGGGTATTCCATGAACCTGCGGTGCGTTAAAACGGCGTGTTATGATACCAGATCATCACTGACTTGCTCGTAGATCTGTCATGGATATAGTAGTCCACGAACCTACACCAACTTCTTAGAACTATTGATTGATTATGGCGTAGTAGTTGGGTGGCTTCTCTTCGCGATGACCTGCTTGTCCTCAGTCTCAGTCAATGGTTGTGCAGAACAAATAAGTAATGGACCGGGAAAGAAGTACTAGATACACATGGGTGAAACAACAGACAAACAGAATGCGACAAAGGACAGCGTGCGAGGTGAGACAGGGAAGGCTGTTGGGCGATACCTTCGCAGAAGTATAACAGCACGGCAAGCTTTCATTCGGGGGGTGGCTCTCATACTCAGAGCCACTGCGACTTCTCCCAGGCGGGGTCCTGCAGGAATGCGCAGAGCACCTTGCTACCAGTCTGGCAGACGCAAGATGTGCGGTCAGAGTCAGTCACGCGACAGAATCACAGGCTGCGAGACGGACCTGCAGCAGCGGATGGCCGGCCACGATGCTCAAGAACCGCTCTAAGCCCTCCCTGCGGCCTTCGATGACCTCGTCAGAGAAGCGGTTCGTGAACACTTTGCCGGGGAGGGGGGGGATGTTCACGCGCGTGGACTCGCGCTCAAGGATGTCCCGGAAGGCCTCGAAGTCGGAGTAGCGCCGGCGGACGAGCGAGTGTCGCAGTTTAAACGCGGGGATGTTTGTCTGCGTGCAGGGATGGCGCTGTGAGGGCTGAGACCAGGGTATGGAGCTAGATGCGTACCTTGCACACTATCTCATAATCGGTGTACATCTTCCTGCCAAAGCCTGGTCCGGTCAAACACTTCAGTCACGGAGAGTATGCATGATGCGGCTCAGGGACTCACCATGCGTTTGCGGATTCCTGACCTCGATTTCTAGGAAGCTCTCAGGAACGCTATACATTTCTTCGATCTATACGCTGCTGTCACGTCTGTCCGAAGTATGTGCGGGGAGCAAGGCCACTCACGGTCTGCTCTCTGCCAGATATTCTGGGCTCATCAAAGTCGCTTGCAGCGCGGGCAAAGGGAGAGGCGGTCGTCATCGGTGGTGGTCGTGAGCAAGAAATGCGTGACGGTAGATAGCGCAGCGAAGTCAGCTGTCACAGGGTCGTCACTATGGACTGGTTTCCTAGGCCGCCTGTCACTCTGCCCCTGTCTGTCATGTTGTGTTTTAACAAATCTCGAAATCAGCGCTGTGCTTGAACGGTTGGGCACAATATTCGCAATCTGCTGTGCATGTACACGATACCGCTTCATGCGCGCCTGTTCTTCCAAGCTGCTGGCCCTATCTTCCTCAAGAAGCCGGGCTAAATGCTTTAGCGTCACCGTCACTGCCAGTGTGCGTGCAAGGTAAGAGCTTTGCTCACTGGCATTCGATGCTCGCCTACGCCGGCTTGAGCAGGACCCCGCTTACTCACCCCTATGTTTGTCCGGATTTTTTGCGTATTTGAGGCTCAAAAGAGATATCTTTGTCCGGGGTCTTGCGTATTTGAGGCCTCAAATTTTCGCGTGTAGCGGTGGCCTGCCACACAGATGCCGATATTTTGTATCAAAGAAATATACTCACCACACTCAAGACGGTCATTGAATGCTCATTTTTCGCTGCGCACAGTAGGAAGTCGCTATGGCTCTGTTGAGTCTGCGGGCTCATTTGAAGAGCTGAAGTATCTATCCCTTCGCACCTACCATTGCAGGCGGTGAGTTATTTATGTCATTCAAATTTCTATGGTTTTGATGCAAATCACTAATCGGTCACACTAAAGGACTATGATATAGATGAGGCAGATGATGGCCAACCTCATGGCGAGTCGCCGCTCTTTACCTGTCGACACCGGAACCGCACCGAGCTGCACACACACGCATTTGCCGAATATGCCATTTACCATCTTAGTTAGCCCGGCGCTATGTTACCCAGCGAAAGCTCGAACCTTTTCCAGCTCAACCTCGAGTCAACACGGGTATGGAACTCTCTGAACAGAGGCTCGGCTGGCCGTGTTCTCGCCAGCATGCCCAAACTCACAATCCGTATCCCTGGTGGGGCTGGCAAGAAAAACCCGGCCTATTCAGCATGATACGGGCAATTTGGGGCTTGATTGTATCAAATAGACCTGTATAGACACTAATGATGGTGTTTATATCTATGTCCATGCCTCCATTGCCGCGCCGCGCCAGCGGCGCAAAATCTGGGTGATTTTGTGACTGTCACGTGACTATGTCTATCCGTTTTTTTGCGTATTTGAGGGCCTTATTTGAGGCTGTCTCAGGCCCCAGGCGTTGCGTATTTGAGGCCCAAATCTGGCCAATTTTCCGGACAAACATAGGTGTAAGTAAGCGGGGTCCTGCTTGAGCCTCTTGATGTCTTCCTTCGGCGGTGAAGATGAGAAAAGTGATGAACTGTGCTCAGCGTGCTCCAGTGATCCCTGATCATCCCCGAGCTGCATCTCGTCCCCCGCCAGCGCTCGCGCATACCAGCTTTCTGCCTCGTCTAATTTCCATTGGCTCTTGTATAGAATAATGGGGCTGTTCACCGCTATCAGCGTGCTTGGGTGATCAGGCCCGGCTGCTTCTCCCCCAATGTATTTCAGCTCTAGCCTCTAACCCACCTGCGCCTTTATGAGGGCCATACAATATCAATACTATTCAAATGACACATGTACAGTCATCCCGCACGTTGATGCTTGCCTTCCGGACTTGCTGTGTAATCGAGAGTTGGCGGAATATCAATCCTATCGCTTTCTGTGATAGTCTACGGTTGGCACTGCTTTCCCCATGCTTATCCTGTGAAATCCCAAATAGCTGTCGAATTCGGCGCTAGCTCAAGATACTGTATCATTACGATCTCAAGTTCGTCACCTGTCCCAAGGCCTTCCGAACTGAGCCTATTTCGTGTGACAGTCACGCGGAAATCTAGGCAGTGAACCTCGTTTGCAACGAAAATATCGCCCGAGCCTTACCCGAGCAACCAAAAAGCCGGACGAACTGCCATTTTTGGCCTTGTTTTGAACTCAAGGCAAGTTCGTCCCACGTCACAGGTCTATCTGAACATGCGAACTAACCAATGACCTCGGTCACAAGAAATCAGGCCGAACCTCAGATCGTAATGATACAGTATATGAAAACAAACGGAAAATAGTCTATATCACAAACTACAAATTGGTCTTGTTCATCCGCTCACGCAGCACTTCTGCCTCCTCGTGTCGTCCCTGCGCCTTAAGAACTTGGGCCAGATGATTTAGTAGCACCGCCTGGGTATTCGGATGGTCGGGTCCAAGCTTTGCTTCCTGGCCCACCAGTGCCCGCCTATAAAGCCCCTCGGCCTCTTGATGTCTTCCTTGCTGCTGGTGGAGATATGCCAAGTTCGTCACCGCCCTCAGTGTATACGGGTGATCAGCCCCAAGCTGCTTCTCGTACCCTGCCAGCGCTCGCGCACAAAAGATTTCGGCCTTGTTGAATTGCCCCTTGCTCTCGTATAGAGTACCAAGGTCATTCACCGTCACTAGTGTGCTTGGGTGATCATCACCAAGCTGCTTCTCCTGCCCTGCCAGCGCTCGCGCATACATGCTTTCGGCCTCGTTAAATTTCCCTTGTATCTTGTATAGAGAAGCGAGACTGGAAACCGTCATCAGCGTGTTCGGGTGATCAGCCCCAAGCTGCTTGTCCAACCCTGCCAGCGCTCTCGCAAAGAAGCTTTCGGATTCGCCCAAATTCCCCTGGAGCTGGTATAGCCTGGCGATATTGTAAACCGTCGAGAGTGTCTTCAGGTGATCAGCCCCAAGCTGCTTCTCGATCCCTGCCAGCGCTCGCGCATACAGGCTTTCGGCCTTGTCTAATTTCCTTTGGCTCTTGTATAGAGCAGC
Organism: Athelia psychrophila; assembly: GCA_001630335.1. Taxonomy (NCBI): domain Eukaryota; kingdom Fungi; phylum Basidiomycota; class Agaricomycetes; order Atheliales; family Atheliaceae; genus Athelia; species Athelia psychrophila. The sequence goes on along the minus strand of KV417514.1, from coordinate 486,842 downwards.
GAGGTAGGAAACCGTCGTCAGCGTGCTTGGGTGATCTGCACCAAATTGCTTCTCTTTCGCTGCTAACACTAGCAGATGGAGCGATTCGGCTTCCTCATAGTTCCCTAGTCGGAAATGTACAAAAGCGAGGCTGCTCATGACATTTACAGTCCCAATGGTTTTTGAGCCAAGTAGCCGTCTGCGATGTGCTAACACTCGGTCAAGGAGTGTCTTGGCCTCGCTGTACCGACCTCGACTGACAAAATATTCCGCAATAGATTCATTGGCGATCATGTATTCTTCACTGATCATAAAATGTGTCCCGTCTTGAGTTCCCAGAGCCGTAAAGTGCGGCACAAATCTCTCGCACTCGTCCCATGACTTTGGTGATTCCGGGTTGTCTATTGTCCGAAACGAATTGCAGAGGAGCGCGATGGCAAGCGCGCGATAGCCTTCCTCTTGACGAATAAGCGTACTTTGTTGAAGGACCCATTGGATCAAGTCGTGGATATGGAGTGACGGTTTGTCATCATGGTACAGGGGCTGGGCTATGGATAGGTCCTCGAAGTGGCGGAAGGCGGCTCGTATCCGTTCTTCTGAGCAAATGAGCGCAATGAGACCTGTCAACTCTGAGGGAACACCCTCCAATGGATCGGCGGTATCCATTTCTTCCGGAATATCGGGAATGGATTCCCCGCGTTGCTTCTGTTTTAGCTTTTTCAACAACCTGCGGATTGCAGGCACTTTTTGCTTTGTGGGCGAACGTTCCGCATTCCTTGCAAGGCGGTTGCTAATTGACCTAGCCCCGAGCGACAGGATGTCTATAGGTATATTCTCCGGGTCAAGGAATGCCAGCACTTTAAGCAGCTTGTGGGCCTCTGGATCTATCTCGTTGAGCTTTTGGAGCTGCAGGGTAAATGCGGCCAATATAGATGTCTCGTCGTAAGTGTTCAGATCGTTTTCCCAGTGTATCACCTTGACAAAATTTCAGTAAGTGCAAGGTCAAGCGGCGTGCATGCATTATCTTACCTCACTCAATCCCCGCTTATCGTAAATTTCCTGAAGCTGATGTGTGCTCTTGAGGCCGCTCCGCTTCATATACGATCCCGCTTGCTGGACTGCCAGAGGGAGGCACCCCATTCGACTCACAAGCTTCTCGGCGCTTGCTAGATCTGCCGGAGCGATACCGTCAATCCCCGCCTTCTTCAGTAGTAGGCTGACGGATTGTGCTTTACTGAGCGCTTTGAGCTGAAAGATGAGGTGCTTCTGACCCGCCACATTCGCCACAGATTCCGCAATATTGCGTGTTCGAGTGGTAATTAGGATGGTGCCGCTGGCATTTTGTCGCGGCAAATGCTCACGTAGAAACCGCGCGCTCTCGACCGTCACATTGTCGAATATGAGTAGCCATCGGAGGCATCCATGGCGGTCGGATTGTTCCAGCCAAAGACGCACAGCTGCTATTTGCGCGGCCTGGTCCGGATGATTTCGATCTGCGTGATTGAGCAGACCGAGTATTCGCGCTAACCCTTGACTGAGCTTCTCTACCGTCGTAGCCGACACGCAGAAAACGTGAGAGTAAACTTTGGCGGTGAATCCCAAGTTAGCATGCTGTAGGGCGAGCTGACTTTTTCCGAGCCCTGGCATCCCGTAAATCACGAAACGGGTTGGCTTGTCGCTCTGGAAGGTGTTGAAGGAAGTGGTGATAAAGTCAAGTTCGGGCTCGCGCCCAGTGAAGCACGATGAAATGCGATCGATAGGCGCGTCGTTGAACGGGGGAAGTGATGGTGGAGGCTGGCTGGCTGGATTGGGTGGTGCAACGGAGGATATCCCGTAGTAGTTGTGGTTCACAGAGTTATTGTGAAGATCGCCGTTGACATTGTTGACGGTGCCGCCGGAAATGCTTGAGGTGATGTAGGTTGCGTTTAGGAGCGCTGTATGTGGCTGCTCGGAGGCAGCCCTTGCAACGTCGAGATGATCCAACGTGGGTCGTGCGATGGCGCCAGATCTCGAGGGACCAGCCTCAGCCATTCCGTCCCAACTGGATTCCCAATGAGCGGAAGCTGGGTATTTGATGGAAATGGTACGCGATGTTGAAGATGTATTTGAGCAAGGCTGAGAGTAGAGTGAATGGCTATGTAGTATGCAATATCAATTGTATGGCCTCGTGTTGCAAGTGGCGAGTCAGGAGAAAGTTAACAGCATCGAGCGCCTATTTTAGGCGAAAGCCCGAGCTGCAATTGCACTGTAAACGAAGGACGAGATCATAGCTTGCAACATGTCTTGTCTATCGATAAGATATAATAATACTCCTCTATTGCGAGGATATCACTCATGAATACAATGATACGTACATGGATAACTACTTATACTGCCCCAAATCAGCCAATCCCCTCCCGCACGCTCTGGAACAGTCTCAACCATGGCCCGCTACCTCCCCAGCCCTCCCTCATCGACTCAAGATACCAATCATTGCGTCGTAGAGTCGTCACCCCCTCCTGATGCGGCATCAGTGCGAGGACCCGGCCATCGGGCGTCTGCACACCAGTGATGCCCTTGGGACTGCCATTCGGATTGAGTGGGTACACCTCTGGGCACCCCATCGCCATCGACATAGCGTACGGCCGGTAGCCCTCGCAAGTCCGCAGAGCGACGCAGGTCCTCACTGCCGAACGGAGCTCGGCCCTCTCCATGAGCAACAGCGACGGGCAGTTTGGATCCGGCCATGTGTCGGAGGAACACCGACGAGTGCGTAATCTTGTTGTCCACGACCTCGGCCATGGACACGCGTGCCTCAAATTGCTTGCTCCTGTTGGGCTTGAAGTCGGGCCAGTCCTGCGCGCCTGGGATAATCGCGCGCAGCTGGCTGAGGAATTGGCAGGCGTTGTACATGGCGAGTGCGAGGGTGTCTTGGCGCTCCCACAACTCGGAGAGCTCCCTGTGCACGATGCCGTTGAGAAGAACGAGATGTGCCCAGCGTTTCCCAGCGCCCAGGACGCCGTCGTACGAGAAGCCCCCGCATGTCGTGAACTCGTGGAACGTGACAAGACGTGTGGTTCTGGTGAAGATGTCGTGGATGTGCACGCCGACGGGGTCGGTTCGCCCCGGCCTGGTCGTCGCTGTTTACAGCACTGATGACGTGGATCGGGGTCGAGGGAAGCCGGCGCTGATGAAAACACTCATGAGCTTCTTGAGGTCTGTTTGCCGCCGGTGCACTACAGCGCCCATTCCTCGTCAAACGTATCGGTCCTGCACCGAATGGAGCGAATCCTGGAATGTTTATGCACCACTCTGGCCGCGAACTACATCTCCATCGGTGTTGCGAAGGGGCGCCATTGGATGGGTTGCCGTATGCATGCGAGACCGGGATAGGGCTTCATGCTCAGCTGAGATGCGACGGCGGAAGACGGAGCGGGCTGATGAGGTGTATACGCCGGGGGCTTCTGAGCCGATAGTCCTGAAATCCGCACCAACGCCGTCCACGCGCTCTTGGCCGCCTGTAAGATGGAAGAGGACCAAGACGGTCTGCTCTCCGATGTCTGAACGACACTACGGCGTCCACTTCGCGCTGAAGTCTTCCCCGGTTGCGAACGCAGCAACGATCAGCGAGAGTGGGGAGCTTGTTTCCTTCTGCTCCTTCCTCCACTTCATCGATATCGGTAGGAACTCGTTCTCCGCCCCGAGCGCAGTGGCAGATCCATCTCCGCCCTTGGGCTGCCTCACAAATCCTTGCTTTTTCTCTATCCTGGGACGCCGTATAATTCGCCCAGATCTGGACGCGCTGCGAGGGCAGCCAGCGCCTTCGCAATGGGTATACAGGCTGAGGAACGCAATGGACACGCGCATGGCCTCAACTGTTGGGGACTTTGAAGTTATAGCAGGCCCTGGTGACTTGCACGTTAGCTGCGGGGAGCGGGGATGTCCGAAGCCTGACCGTCTGGTCGTACGTGACTGGGCGACTCGCTTGTTGGCTGCAATGAACTTGCTTCGGGTGCGTGAGATGACCGACTACGTGAGCGAGGCCCGTGGAGTGATGCTTGAGGACGGCATAATAGGAGAGTTACATGACTGGAGTTTATGCGATGAATGTCGCAAAGAGCACGTCGAGCACCAACACCGTGTCGTCACCAGTAACGGCGTCATAGGGACATCCATGTTCCGGGCACAGAGCGAGACAGCCTTCATGGTAGTAAGCAGCAGTGAGAATGACTGGGACTGACGATGACAACGGTAAAATGCAAGTTGAAGCACTGATATGCGGACAATGTACCGGGCACGTGCGATCAAGGCCAGCCCTAAACAGTAAACTTGCTTAGATCTCAGCAGTTGAACGCGTTCGCCTTTCGACCAACTTTCGACTCGACATTCTGATTTATAATTCTTATCGACCCAGATACAGCTCAGAACATGCTGTGTGGACGCCCACCCCGGGGATACGCCTCTTCGAGCACTTACACATCTTGTCGCTGCTTCCCACTGCTGCACAGTTATCATCTGGCACCTCGTTCCTGCACAAGCACTTCGCGTACGTGTACATACAACGACATGGGCCTGGTCCTGTGATATTTATGCCGGCGATACTTCGAACCAGTGTATATCAGTCCCCGCGAGAGCTTGCCTCCGTTTCCTTCTTTCCACTCTTAGATGCCCGTCAACGAGCCGAGGCTTTCAGCATCACTGTTACGATCTGCTATATACCCTGCCACGCCATTGCACCCGAACCGAAACCATTTTCAACTGTGTTGATTCCTGCCTACGCTCAAACTGCCGCTATATTACCAACGGATTTCGGCAAGAAATTGATGATAATTGTCATTGACATACCTCTCACCGAGAACACGAAGGCTTTCGACCGTCTTGCCTTACAAGCGAGCATATATTCACAGGCACGTAAAATTGGTTTTATGCTATTGTGTTGGAATCACTATATATATATTGCAGATGAGTGTTGTTCACAATATTGCATCGCACCCGTCATCATGGACTTCAACGAGGACGCCGCCAACGATCCCGCTCTATGGAAGGTAGGTCATTTAGCCCACGTTTTAAATATTATTTGCCCAATGACACTTTATGCAAGACATGCTCAGGACCCAGGACTGACCGAATATCACCAAGCAGTTGTATATCAAACAGAGATACATACCTCGCCTCGCTCAGGGTGTAATCTATCCGAGGCTGACTGACGTGAAGCACACCGGCTCACGATGCACTGAGACTCACTGCAGGCTTCATTCGCAAATAATGGCGCTCCAATGGCGCCCTACGAATCAACGTGCATCGTGCACATACGGCCCTCGCCGTATCCATGAATCTTCCTCGCCTTGTCCTGATATCTTAGCTATGACATCCACACACACATACCGTTCTACAGATCATAGAAGGGACAGTGTTTGCATGACGCATACACCGCCGTCCCGTATGATGATTTTTTACTTCGAGAGATGCTCTGGAATACAGAGTTATTGGAATAACCACAGGACTTTCTGTAATGGCGACGGGTAGCACTACTTTTTGTACATTCGAACAGGCGTCAAATTGAGCACTGTGATTACACAATGACCCACGTTACACATATAAAAAGAAATGACAGGTGTTCTACATTAAATACTACAAATTGCTCTGGGTCATTCGCTCGCGCAACAATTCAGCCTCCTGATAACGTCCCTGCGCCTCAAGAACTATGGCTAGATTATCTAGCGTCACTTGGGTACGCGGATGGTCGGGTCCAAGCTTTGCTTCCCGGCCCGCCAGTGCTCGCCAATAAAGCACCTCGGCCTCTTGCTGTCTGCCTTGCTGGTTACGAAGATACGCAAAGTTATGGACCGTGGTCAGCGTGCTCGGGTGATCAGCCCCGAGCTGCTTCTCTTGCCCTGCCAGCACTCGCACATACAAGCTCTCGGCCCCTTCCAATTTCCCCTGGGTCTCGTATAGACCAGCGAGGTTGTGCACCGTCATCAGCGTGGTCGGGTGATCAGCCCCGAGCTGCTTCTCCTGCCCTGCCAGCGCTCGCCCATACAAGCTTTCGGCCTCGTCCAATTTCCCCTGGGTCTCGTATAGACCAGCGAGACTGGAAACCGTCATCAGCGTGGTCGGGTGATCAGCCCCGAGCTGCTTCTCTTCCCCTGCCAGCGCTCGCCCATACAAGCTTTCGGCCTCGTCCAATTTCCCCTGGGTCTCGTATAGACCAGCGAGGTTGGAAACCGTCACCAGCGTCTCCAAATGATCAGCGCCAAACTGCTTCTCTTCCGCCACTAATAGTGGCAGATAGAGTGACTCGGCCGCCTCGTATCTCCCCAGTGCTTCACGCACTCCCGCAAGGCTATGCATATCATGGAGAGTCCCAATGTCTTGTGAGCCGAGCAGCCGCTTGCGATGCGCCAGCGTTCGGGCAAGCAGCGTCTCGGCTTCGTTGTACCGGCCGCGGCTGATAAAATATTTTGCAATTGATCGATTGGCGATCAGGTATTCTTCACTGATCATAGAGCGCATTCCATCTTGAATTCCCAGAGCCGTAAAGTGTGGCACAAATCTCTCGCACTCGTCCCAGGACGGTGGTGAGTCCGGGTTGTCTATCGTCCGAAACGAATTGCAGAGGAGCGCGATGGCAAGCGCGCGATAGCCGTCCTCTTGACGAATAAGCGTACTTTGTTGAAGAACCCATTGTATCAGGTCGTGGATGTGGAGGGACGGTTTATCCTCGTACATAGGCTGCGCTATGGATAGGTCTTCGAAGTGGCGGAAGGCGGCTCGTATCCGTTCTTCGGAGCAAATAAGTGCAAGGAGACCATTCAATTCCGAGGGAACACCCTCCAATGGATTGGAATCCATGCGCAACTTCCCTTTTAGCTTTTTCAACAGCCTGCGGATTGCAGGCGCTTTTCGCCTGGAGTTCGGAGAGGCAATGAGTGATTGTTGGCCACTCTTTTCAAGACGGTCACTAATTTCCCTGGCGCCCAGCGACAAGATGTCGATAGGTATATTCTCTGGGTCAAGGAATGCCAGCATTTTAAGCAGCTTGTGGGCATCTGGATCTATCTCGTGGAGCTTTTGGAGCTGCAGGGTAAATGCGGCCATTATGGATGTCTCATCGTAAGTGTTCAGATCGTTTTCCCAGTGTATCACCTTGATAAAGTTTCAGCAAGTGCAAGGTCAAGCGGCATGCATGCAGTATCTTACCTCGCTCAATCCCCGCTTATCATACAGTTCCTGAAGCTGATTTGGGTTCATGAAGCCGCTCCGCTTCATATACGATCCCGCTTGCTGGACTGCCAGAGGGAGGCACCCCATTCGACTCACAAGCTTCTCGGCGCTTGCTAGATCTGCCGGAGCGATACCGTCAATCCCCGCCTTCTTCAGTAGTAGGCTGACGGATTGTGCTTTACTGAGCGCTTTGAGCTGAAAGATGAGGTGCTTCTGACCCGCCACATTCGCCACAGCTTCCGCAATATTGCGTGTTCGAGTGGTAATTAGAATGGTGCCGCTGGCATTTTGTCGTGGTAAATGGTCGCGCAGAAACTTCGCGCTCTCCGCCGTCACATTGTCGAACATCAGAAGCCATCGGCGGCATCCATGGCGGTCGGATTGTTCGAGCCACAGACGCACAGCTGCTATTTGCACAGCCTGGTCCGGATGATTGCGATCTGCGTGATTGAGCAGGCCCAATATTCGCGCTAACCCTTGACTGAGCTTCTCTACCGTCGTAGCCGACACGCAGAAAACGTGAGAGTAAACTTTGGCGGTGAATCCCAAGTTAGCATGCTGTAGGGCGAGCTGACTTTTTCCGAGCCCTGGCATCCCGTAAATCACGAAACGGGTTGGCTTGTCGCTCTGGAAGGTGTTGAAGGAAGTGGTGATAAAGTCAAGTTCGGGCTCGCGCCCAGTGAAGCACGATGAAATGCGATCGATGGGCGCGTCGTTGAATGGTGGAAGCTGATTGGCTGGATCATGCAGCGACGTGATGGGAGAGAGTCTGTGGGAGCTGTGGTTGTGAAAGTCCCCATGGACGTTGTAGATGGTGCCGCCGGAGATGCTTGAGGTGATGTAGGTTGCGTTTGGGAGCGATGGATTAGGCTGCCCAGAAGGGGCCCTCGCAACACCGAGATGATCCAGCGTGGGTCGCGCGATAGCGCCAGATCTGGAGGAACCAGGCTCAGCCATTCTGTCCAAAGTGGATTGTAAATGAGCGGAAGCTGAGTATTTAGCAAAATGATATACGATGTTGACGATGAATCGAGAGGGGCTTGAGCAAAAGCGCAGGTTATGCAGTACACACTGTAGATTGTATCGCCTCGTGTTGCATGACAATTGTTGAGTCAGGAGAAAGTTGAAACACATTGGGCGCCTATTTTAAGCGTCTGAATTTGCAAGTCCGAACTGCAACTGTACAGTAAACGCAGGATAACATACAATGGTACTTGGCTATTGCGAGCACATCACTTATGAATCCAATGATACATACATCGACAATTATATTGTTCCAATTTAGCTAATCCACTCCCTCGCGCTTTGGAGTAGTTTAAACCATGGCCCGCTACCTCCCCAGCCCTCCCTCATCGACTCCAGGTACCAATCATTGCTTCGTAGAGTGGTCACCTTCTCCGGATGCGGCATCAGTGCGAGGGCCCGGCCATCGGGCGTCTGCACTCCAGTTGTGCCCTTGGGACTGCCATTCGGGTTGAGTGGGTACACCTCTGGGCACCCCAGCACCATCGACACAGCGTACAGTCATGAGCCCTCGTAATTCCACAGAGCGACGCAGGTCCTCACTGGCGAACGGAGCTCGGCCCTCTCCATGGGCAACAGCGATGGGTAGCTTAAATCCGGCCATGTGTCGGAGGAACACCGATGAGCGCGTAATCTCGTTGTCCCCGACCTCGACCATGGACACGCGCGCCTCAAATTGCTTGCTCCTGTTGGGCTTGAAGTCGTGCCAGTCCTGCGTGCCTGGGACTATCTCGCGCAGCTGGCTGAGGAATTGGCAGTCGTTGTACATGGCGCGAATGAAGGTGTCTCTGCCCTCGCAAAACGCAGAGGACTCCAAGCACACGATGCCGATGAGAAGAACGAGATGGGCCCGGCGTTTCCCAGCGCCCAGGACGCCGCCATACGAGAAACTCTCGCCTGTCGTCAAGTCGCGGAAGGCGGCCAGACGTGGAGTTCTGGTGAAGATGTCGGCGTTGTGCACGTCGATGGGGTCGATTCGCCGCGGTCAGGTCGTCGCTGTTCACAGCGCCAATAACGTGGATCGATGTTGAGGGAAGCCGGCGCCGATGAAGACGCCCACGAGCTTCTTGAGGTCTGCTTGCTGCCCTTGCACCGCAGCGGCCATTCCTCATCAACCATATCGGTCCTGCGCCGAACGGAGCAAGTCCAGGGATGTCTTTGCCCCTAACTCTGGCCGCGAACCATGTCTCCAGCGAGGTTGCGAAGGGGCGCCATTGGATGGGTTATCGTGTGCATACGAGACCAGGATGGGGCTCCATGCTTAGTTGAGATGCGATGACGAAAGATCGAGCAGTTGATGAAATGTGTACGCTGGGGGCTTCTGAGCTGATAGTCCTGAAATCTGCACCAACGCCAATATACGCGCTCTTGGCAATCTGCAAGATGGAACAGGACCGAGACGGTCTGCTCTCCGATGTCTGAACGACACCGTGGCATCCACTTCGCGCTGAAGTCTTCGACGGCTGCAAAAGCAGCGACGATCAGGGAGAGCGGGGAGCTTGTTCCCCTTTTCTCCTCCTCGCCCTCTCACTTCCTCGATATGGGCACGAACTCCTCCTCCACCCCCGAGCACCGGCGCAAATGCATCTCCGCCATTCAGTTGCCTCGCAAATCCCTACTCTTCTTCCGTCCTTGTACGCCACACGCATCCGGCGCACGCGCTGCGAGGGTGATCCGCGACTCTGTGGTGGGTGTACAGCCAGAGGAGCGCAATGGAAGCGTACATGGCCTCATCTTTTGGGGGCATCGAAGTCGTATAAGGCGCGAGTGACTTGCACGTTCGCTGCTGGGGAGTGGGATGTCCGGGGTCTGTCTGGTCGCAGACGGGTGGGCGATGCAGCGGTCTGGGATGGTAACGAGGAAGAACACGGAGGCGAAGGGTGGGGGGCCTCAAGAGCGTGGTTTATGACCACGGAAGGCGCTACGTGAGACAATGGAGTTCGGATGGTACAGAACCGGCAGCGATGAGGTCGACGTTGTGCGGCTGGTTGACTCGCTTGTTGGCCGCAATGAACTTGCTTCGGGTGCTTGGGATGACCAACTAGAATGAGGCCGGTGGAGTGATGCTGAGAGTTACAGGACTGCAGCTTTGTGATCGTGAACAGCTACCAGCACCGTGTCGTCATCGGTAACGTCGTCATAGGTATATCCATGTTCCGGGCACAGAGCGAGACAGCCTTCAAGGAAGTAAGTAGTAGTGAGATTGACAGAGGTTGACGATGACAAGAGTAGAATGCAAAGCACCGGGCCCGGGCACGTGCGATCTAGGCCAGCCCTAAACTCGCCTACCATTTCGGGTTCTCAGCAGTTGAACGTGTTAGCCTTTCGACTCGACATTCTGATTTATAACTCTTATCGGCCCAGGTACAGCTCAGAACGTGCCGTGTGGACGTCCGAGTCCACCCCGGGGATACGCCGCTTCGAGGGCTCATACATCCTGCCACTGCTTTCCACTGCTGCCCAAAGTTCTTCTGGTACCTCGTTCCTGCACGAGCACTTCACATACGTGTACATACAGCGACATGGGCATGCTCCTATGATATTTGTCCCAGCGATACCTCGAACCAGTGTCTATCGGTCCTCGCGAGAGCTTGCCTCCGTTTGCTTTATTGAACTCTTGGATACTAGTCAACGAGCCGAGGCTTTCAGTGTCACTGTTAAGGTCTGCCATATACGTATACCTGGCCACGCCATTGCACCCAAACTGAATCGAGTTTCAACTGCGTTGACTCCTGCGTACGCTCAAACTGCCGCTACTTCACCTACGGATTTCGGCAAGAAATTGCTGATAATTATCATTGACATACCTCTCACCGAAAGCACGAAGGCTTTCAACCGTCTTGCCTTGCAAGCGAACATATATTCACAGGCACGTAAAATCGGGTTTATGCTATTGTTATGGAATCACTACATATGTTTTGCAGATGAGCGGTGTGCACAGTATTGTATCGCACCCGTCATCGTGGACTTCAACGAGGATGCCGCCAACGATCCCGCCCAATGGACGGTAGGTCATTTAGGCCATGTTTTAAATATCATTTGCCCCAATAACACTTTATGCACGAGATGCTCAGGACCCAGGGCTGACCGAATATCATTCCGTTGACCAAGCAGTTGTTTATCAAACAGGGATACATACCTCGCCTCGCTCAGGGTGTAATCTATCCGAGGCTGACTGATGTGAAACACACCGGCTTACGGTGCACTGAGACTCACTGCAGGCTTCATTCACAAATGATGGCGCTCCAATGGCGCCCTATGACTCTACGTGCATCGTGCACATACGACCCTCGCCGTATCCGTGAATATTCCGCGCCTTATCCTGATATCTTAGCTATTACATCCACTCACATATGCCGTTCTACAGATCATAGGAGGGACAGCGTTTGAATAATGCATACACCGCCGTCCCGTATGATGATGTTCTACTTCAGGAGATGCTCTGGAATATAGAGTTATTGGAACTTTAATCACAGGACTTTCTGTAATGGCGACGGGTAGCACTACTTCTCCTACATTTGAACAGGTGTCGAATTGAGCACTGTGCTTACACGATGACCCAGGCTACATATATGAAAATAAACAAAAGGTGTTCCACATTACACATTACAAATTGCTCTAGCCCATTCGCTCGCGCAGCACTTCTGCCTCCTGATAACGTCCCTGCGCCTCAAGAACTTTGGCTAGATGATGTAGCGTCCTTTGGGTATTCGGATGGTCGGGTCCAAGCTTTGCTTTCCGGCCCGCCAGTGCTCGCCTAAAAAGCACCTCGGCCTCTTGCTGTCTGCCTTGCTGGTAACGAAGATACGCAAAGTTGTGGACCGTGATCAGCGTGCTTGGGTGATCAGCCCCGAGCTGCTTCTCCTGCCCTGCCAGTGCTCGCGCATACAAGCTTTCGGCCTCGTCCAATTTCCCCTGGGTCTTGTTTAGACTAGCGAGGTTGTGCACTGTCATTAGTGTGCTTGGGTGATCAGCACCGAGCTGCTTCTCCTGCCCTGCCAGTGCTCGCGCATACAAGCTTTCGGCCTCGCCGAGTTTCCCCTGGGTCTCGTACAGATCAGCGAGGTTTTTCACCGTTATCAGCGTGCTCGGGTGATCAGCACCGAGCTGCTTCTCCTGCCCTGCCAGCGCTCGCGCATACAAGCTTTCAGCCTCGTCCAATTTCCCCTGGCTCTCGTATAGACCAGCGAGATTGCCAACCGTCGTCAGCGTGCTCGGGTGATCAGCACCGAGCTGCTTCTCCTCCCCTATTAGCACTCGCGCATACAAGCTTTCGGCCTCGTCCAATTTCCCCCTGCTCTCGTATAGACCAGCGAGATTGCCAACCGTCGTCAGTGTCTTTGGGTGATCAGCCCCGAGCTGCTTCTCCTGCCCTGCCAGCGCTCGCGCATACAAGCTTTCAGCCTCGTCCAATTTCCCCTGGCTGTCGTATAGACCAGCGAGATTGCCAACCGTCGTCAGTGTCTTTGGGTGATCAGCCCCAAGCTGATCTTCCTCCCCTGCCAGCGCCCGCCCATACAAGGTTTCAGCCTCGTCCAATTTCCCCTGGCTGTGGTATAGAAGAGCAATGTTGTTGACCGTTGACAGGGTGTCCGGGTGATCAACCCCAAGCTGATCTTCCTCCCCTGCCAGCGCCCGCCCATACAAGATTTCCGCCTCATTCCATTTCCCCTGGCTCTGGTATAGAAGAGCGAGGTTGTTCACCGTTGACAGGGTGTCCGGGTGATCAGCCCCAAGTTGCTTTTCCTTCCCCGCCAGCGCTCGCGCATACAAGCTTTCGGCCTCGTCTAATTTCCCCTGGCTCGCGTATAGATCAGCGAGATCACTCACCGCTGTCAGCGTGCTCGGGTGATCAGCCCCGAGCTCCTTCTCTTTCCCTATCAGGGCTCGCGAATAAAACCCTTCGGCCTTGTCAAACTTCCCCTGGCTCTCGTATAGACCAGCGAGACCGAGCACCGTTGTCAGCGTGCTCGGGTGACCAGCCCTGAGTTGCTTCTCCCGCCCTTCCAGTGCTCGTGCATACAATCTTTCGGCCTCGTTGTATTTCCCCTGATTCCAGTATAGAAAAGCGAGGTCATGCACCGTTGCCAGGGTCTCCACGTGATCAGCACCAAATTGCTTCTCTTGCGCCGCTAACACTGGCAGATACAGCGACTCGGCTTCTTTGTATTTCCCTAGTTTGTCGTACACTACAGCGAGCTTGTGCATGACGTTGACAGTCCCGATGACATTTGAGCCAAGCAGCCGCCTGCAATGCGCCAGCACTCGGACAAGCAGCGTCTCGGCTTCGTTGTACCGCCCGCGACTTGTAAAATATGTCGCAATTGATCGATTGGCGATCAGGTATTCTTCACTGATCATAGAGTGCGTTCCATCTTGAATTCCCAGAGCCGCAAAATGCGGCACAAATATTTCGCACTCATCCCAGGACTGTGGTGACTGCGGGTCTTTTACTGCTTGAAACGCATTGCAAAGCAGCGCGATGGCAAGCGCGCGATAGCCCTCTTGATGAATGAGTGTGCTTTGTTGGAGGACCCATTGTATCAAGTCATGGATGTGGAGTGCCGGTCTACCGCCATACGTAGGCTGAGCTACGGAAAGGTCTTCGAAATGCATGAAGGCCCCCCGTATCCGTTCTTCAGAGCAAAGGAGCTCGACGAGAGTTCTCAGCTCTGAGGAAACACCCTGCAATGGGTCGGGAGTACTGAGTGACGGTTCCACAATCTTCGTCAGGCGGTCCCTAATCGATCTCGCACCGAGCGACAGTATGTCGATAGGTATATTCTCTGGATCAAGGAATGCCAGCGTTTTGAGAAGCCTGTGGGCACCTGGATCGATCTCGTCGAGCTTTTGGAGCTGCAGGGTGAACGTGGCCAACACGGATGCCTCTTCGTAAGTGGTCAGATTATTCTGCCAGCTTAACACCTTGGCATACCGATAAGTATACAGTAGTTAAATGTGTTATGTGGCTTACCTCTTTCAATCCGCGCTCATCGTACATTCTCTGAAGCTGATGGGCGCTCTTGAGGCCGCTCCGCTTCATATACGATCCCGCCTGTTCGACTGCTAGGGGGAGGCACCCGATCCGACTCACAAGCTTCTCTGCGCTTGCCAGATCTGTCGGAGCGTTGGTTTGAATCTGCGCCTTCTTCAGAAGTAGGCTGACAGAATGCGCCTTGCTGAGAGCCATGAGCTCAAACGTGCGATGTTCTTGTCCCGCCACGTTTGCTATAGACTCTGCAATATTGTAGGTTCGAGTGGTAATCAAGATGGTTCCGCGGCCGTTCTGTCGCGGCAAATGTTCACGGAGAAAACGTGCGCTCTCCACTGTTACATTGTCGAGTATCAGTAGCCATCGACAGCAGCCATAGCGGTCGGATTGTTCCAACCAAAGACGCACAGCCGCTAGGCGCACGGCCTGATCTGGATGACCTCGATCTGTATGATTGAGCAGAACAAGCATCCGCGCTAAGCCTTGGCTGAGCGACTCCACCGTTGAAGCTGATATCCAGAAGACGTGAGAGTAAACGCTCGAGGCGAATGCCAGGTACGCGTACTGCAGGGCCAGCTGACTCTTCCCGAGCCCCGGCATTCCGTAAATCACAATACGGGCAGGCTGATCGCTTTGGAGTGATCCAAAGAATTGAGAGATAACCTCCAGTTCCGACTCGCGGCCGGTGAAGCATGATGAAATGCGATCGACAGGTGCGTCGTTGAATGGGGCAAGCGGCGGCGACGGTGGTCCGCTAGCTGGATTGGACGACGCGGCGGGGGTGACTCCGTAGTAGTTGTGGCTCACAGAGTTGTCGTGAAGATCACCATTGACGTTGTTGACTGTGCCGCCGGAGATTTGGGAGGTGTTATATATTGTATTAAGGAGTGAAGACGTGGGCTGCCCTGACAGAGCATTCCCCACCCGAAACTGATTGGTCGGAATCTGGGAGACGAACGTGGGTCGCGCGATGGGCGCAGAGGGACCTGGCTCAGCCATTCCGTTTGGAACTGCATTCTCAATGAGCGGAAGCTAGGTGCTAGGTAATGGCAAACGGCGCTGACCGTGGATCGAGGGCGATTGAGCCGTCGGGTTTCTTGGGGACAGTGGTGTATCGAGGCGTAGTCGTGTGCGGTCGCGTGAGGAGAACAAGGCAGAGAAATTCATATTGAACGCCAGAATATCGGCATTGGCATCCAAGTAAGCCTTGAGACGTATTCGGAGTGCGTGGACGTTGCCGCTGTCATCGATATTGAAGTGATTGGCGAGGCGAGTCAAATCCGCTCGGAGACAGGTGTTGAGAGGCCTGGTGAAAGGGCCGATGGAAGGCATGATGTGGCAGAGAGCAGAATAAACGATCTATGTAAGGAAGTGAGAAAAGGTACAAGGATGATAGTGCTGAGGTTTGATCGAGTGTCGTGCTCTCATCAAGGAGAAGCGGTGGTACGTGCTCCATCCGAATGATCCATGCATTTGCAGCATGCTGTATCAGGACCCCGGACAAAGTATCCCAAGTGAGGGCCGATATTTATGCGGACGCCCCTGAGTCAAATTTGGATCCGGGCATGTTCGATTTCATGCTGACGCAAGGAGGGCCAATATTTCGAGGTGGGCCGATCTTTTACAGGACGTGGGGGTCGTCGGAAAAGTAGGTCCAATCCGGCTTGCGGACGCCGGAGGAAAATCACAAGTGGACTGCTTCTGCTTCGATGGACCATTTGGGCTTGGAAATTGCGCAACGACCATATTAATGGCGAGATCACGGCTGCCGCTACTCAGCTTCAGGTCCAGAAGGACAAAGACTGTTGGCCTGACCCTATCATTATTTCCCACCTGCCTGTCCTTTCCTGTATACACCACCTACTCTCGCAGTCCGTTCTCGCTACCGTCTGTGGAGGTCTGTGGCCAGATTTGGCGCTGAACAGCCACCGCCAAAAAGAGCCATTTTCGTATCGGACCTTAGGAGGCATAGTCCGGGGTCCTGCTGTATCCTCGTGTATCGCCTCGTGAGCGAGATGCCTCGGAGCACAGCCCGTTTTTGGCGCTAGATCAGACGTCTGCAGCACTTCTCTGCACCACGCCGCATATCATTGTGAAGGCTGGAAAGTACATGTAAAATTGCGTACATGTGCTGCTGACCAGCTCAGGTTGCCAACCGTAATACGTGGAAAATGTAGTATTGGGAAGGAGCGAGCACATCCTCGTACGGCCACGTCTGGCTCATATACACTAGATGACTGTCGTCTACTTGCATCTTTGCTTCTGGTAATAAGTATGCGCGCGATACCAGCCCGGAGGCATAGCTGAGTGATCTAGCAAGAAAAAGGTCGTCAAAAACATCTGGTGCAATATAGTTAGTTATTGTACGCCTCTCAAGTTTGGATATGAATATAGTTACATCGTCCGGTTTCATCCCAACCACTCCCGCGCTCCAAAACAACCTAAGCCAAGGCCCGTCCACCCCCATCCCCCTTGATCAACTCCGAACACCACCTGCCGCCTCGACGTCCACAGACGGGTACAAGCCATCCCTAACGAACGAGGCTCAGCCGTCTCCGTCCAGGATAGCGACGAGTAGCTTGGATCTGACCATATACAGGAGGAACGACGACCCTGCCTTAAGACTTGGCGGCCGCTGTACAAGTTGGGCGTGAATATTGCTTTGCGCTTGAAGACCTCCGAGAACTTTTTTCGCATGATGCTGTTGAGCTGAACGGGATAGGCCCAGCGTTTCCCAGCGCCGAGAACGTCGCGGTACTAGAAGCCTTCGCGTGCCGTCAACTCGCGGATGGTGGCGGGACGTGTACTTCTGCTGAGAATGTCCGGGATGTGCATGTCGAAGGCAGCGAACCCTGGTCTGGTCGTCACTGTTAACAACCACGACACGACACGATGCTGAGAGGAAGCCGGCGCTGACGAAGTTACTTTGAGCTTGTCGAGGTCTGCTCCCGCATTTACAGGACCACGCTGAGCTCTTTGATACGCGATATTGGCGATTGCATCGAATGGACAGTCCAGATATATCCGTGTTCCACCTCTGCATGGCTCCATCACAGTCCTGAAGGGGCGCCATCGGAGGCGTTGTGGTATAAGTACCCGACCGGAATGCGTGTTCCTAGTTTGCTGAGATGCGACGATGAACGACGGGATAAGTGATGTGGAGGGGATATTGGGTATTGCTGACTGGACAGTCCGGAAGTCTGGCCAACGCCGATCCACCCAAGCAGCTCCAATATGAAATGGGGCCAAGGAGGTCTGCTCTCCGATATGCGTATAAGACTGGGGCATCCGTACCGTGGTGAAATCTTCGATGGCGGCGAAGGCCGCGACTATCAGCCAGAGCGGGGAGCCGACCTCTTCCTGGTCTTATTCGTCCTTGCACTCCATCGGCGTGAACATGGCGTCCTTCTCCACTCCAGCGCAAACCGCAAATCCACCTCGCGCTTGAACAGCCTCCTAGAGCCGGGTCTTTCTGCCTCCTTGGATGACGCACGCGTCCAGTCGGTGCTGACCTTGGCACGGCCACGGGGGTCGTCAGCGACTCCAGAGCACCTCTGCAATAGCTATTCGGGCGGATGTTCGCGATGGGCGTATGCATTGCGGGTGACTAGGCATGATGCAGCGGCGCGTGATGGCGATGAGGAAGGGTTTCGAGGCAAAGGATATGAGATGCAGAGTGTGTTTGCCAGGGAGGGATAGGCGCTTCGTGAGAGCTGGGAGCAGGAGTACTAGTGTTGGGAATGGACGTCGCAGCGACGATATCAATCGATGTTGCGCGTCATGTCACCGTGTGCTGGCTGGCCCGATGAGCTTCAACTTGAGATCAAATATACGAGAAATGTTGGGAATAACGGTTGCAACTGTGAGAATAGCATCAGTTTGAGGATATAACTTGCAATTGTAGGACTTTATTCATACGGTAGTGCATGCATGTCGCGCCTACCGCTGCGGCTTCTGAGTGAGCGATCTGGCAAGAAGCCGAAAACGACTGTACTGGTCTTGATGTGTTGCAGCAAGTGATACTGTAGCATTGATATTGAGAGACAGAGGACAAGCAAGTTTAAAGCTGTTCAAAGCTTAAGCAAGGAACTCGGATGCAACTCGGATGAACGTCGATAAACTGAAGTGTATCAAAGCCGACCCTAAACTCGCCGGTTTGACAGTGACAGCCAAATCATGCTCAGAGCCTCATGATCAGCTTGAAGTCTCTTGAGGTCTGCTTGCTATACGTTCACCACACCGCCAATTCCTCATCAAACATATCGGTCCTGCACCAAATGGAACGAATCCAGGGATGTCTGTGCGACAGTGCGGCACTATGCCCACCACACCCGCGAACCACGAGGGCCCGGGGTTGTCGTATGCTTACGAAACTGGGACAGGTCTTCCTGTACATGCTCTGCTCAGATGCGATGCCGGAAGATGGAGCAGTTCTCAGCAGCCATCGGCCTCGGCGCTTGCTTCATAATGTCAGTGCGCCGGACACGCATCAATGCACACCCCCTGATCATGTCCAGCGGGGGTCGTGGCAAACGTGCTCGCTTCCATCCCTCCACACCACGCGCGGACGACAATTCTTGTTTCTTATGCGCCGCTAAACTCTTTTTCCAATCGCAAATGCCGAAAGGCTCTACTATGTATTTTATCTGGGGTATAGAGTCCCCATCTTGTTTATTGTGATGGTGTTGTACTTCAACCAGCGGCTATGCGCGTACCGCGTCCCCCAGCGAGCAGATCGTGCGTATATTCTTAGTGTCCCACATCTAGTCGTATTCTACTTAACTTAAGTCCCCTAAACAATGTCGCGCAGGCCCTTGTGGTACGCCTCCAACCTGCTAATTTTGAACCTGCTGACACGACCATGCCACTCGTAGGCCTAGGTGCATTCATCATATGCAACCATAAATAACGCTTACGCCGACAGCTTGAACTTCGGCTCAGCGCTCCCGAGGGTGCCAACGACGTCAAGATTATCGCTAGCGCGATATACGGGGCCAGTCTTGTGGTGGGCATTTTCTGGCTGTGTATTGCGATGTCCACGATCGTCGATAAAGGGTGGATTCCCCGTCACCATGGGCGCGTGGGGGTTCATCTTCCTCTTGTGAGCCTGACGAATTTCTTAAATCGCTGCCGGCCAGCTGATGGCACTGTGCTAAATCACAATATTATTGTTATTATTATTATTATTATTATATTTAGGGCGTCCTGACCACGGTGGCGACCCTGCCGACGGAGCAGCGTTCAAGGTTATGGGGACCGCGATCTCGATCTGCGTGATTTTGCTCTGGATGTACGTTGCTGCGTGGACCGCATACAAAGCATTTGACGGCCGAAGTGTGTGCGCCGCTATTTCCCTTATCTCGAAAGGCTGTACTTGGGTAAATATTTGAATGGGTTCGTGGCACCATGCTTGGCGCAAATCGACAAGATTCCGCAGTACGGAGACGCCGACGTGACGGGTTCTGCAATCTGACAGGCCATTCAACATCTGCGCTGCATCCCATGATCATATAATTATATGCTCGCATGTAAGAGTGGCGGGTCTTCTCAAATAATGTATTGATTGCTTCTAGTCTCCAGGCACCGTAGCATCCGAGTCGGAGTATGATGGTCTCTATTGGTCTTCCGAGCAGTAATCATTAAAGGTTGGATGACATCCTAGCATGATCCAATACGGTATCCGAATCTCGGTGTGCAATTGTCATGAGTCATGACTAGCGATTTCTGTGATCAAGGAATGAAACATCAACCTCTTTTGAAGCAGGATCTCGTTTATCTGCTGACTCCAGACCCCGGGGCATTCAAGTTGACATGGATTTCACTGACCGTAATACTATTCAGGCTTACGCAATAAAGTGGATTTATATGCGATGTGATGGCCCACGACATAATTGCTCGTTTATTGGCGAAAATTACACGGTAGGTAAAAGTAGGGTGTCAACGACAGCCCAAATGAACCAGGCCGGTGGTCGGACCTCTCAAATATGTACTGACGTATTGTGTAAGTTTGCTGTCACCATCTCTTCTCGATGCACTCGACTGAATTGACTGAAGACGTTACACGATGCATGAAGTGTCACAAAAGTGTTAAACGCCACCTTGGCGCCAGAATCGAAAGCAGTATCTGTTCGGCGTACATAGTGCTTAAAACTCTGTCGGCTCGTATGTATTATACGGCTCGAGATTTGGGACCTGGGCATGATACAATCTGTATGTAACGATTATATTATACAGCAGGGTCATTTTGGGGGGTTTTATGCATGTATAAAACCAATCTGAGCTCAATGGAGTTTTAAGTATACAGCCCTGGCCAAGCCACTAGTCTAAAACATCGATATATTATCAGGGCAATCTTTGCACGATTTGGCGAGAAAGTGTCTGAGCATCAACCCGCCGGGCTGCCGAGCTCTGCCGAACTCTGCCGCCGGACTGTTCACTGGACAACCGGACTTTCCACCGGATTTCTTCAACCGGACTTTTCAATTCAGACATGTCCTCGATTTGGCTGTCACTGTTCCTCAGTTATGAACATCTTGTGAACATCAGTCACACCGCCGCAAAACATTTATCACGACTCAGGATCCAACCTTGGGTAGCTTGGGATTTTTTTACCAGTTATATACTAGTTACATACCGAGGTACTCAGCCCCCTCCGATGGGATATACAGTAAAATACATGTATAAAACCCTAGTAAAATACACATGGGTTTTAAACCCCGCACTAGTTCCGAACGTTCGGCGGTGCACCGCCACTTAACGTTCACCACTACGACTTTATCAGTACCCCAATGTTCTGTGCGCCCGCTCACCATAATAAGCCGAGTCACCGGTCCAATCAGGGTTTAATACCCCGCGTTAAGTCACATCAGCCAACGTGACAACCGAGGCTTTGCTGTGCTGGCATGCCAGCGTCCACTGCTTTACCTAAAGTGAATTTCCGTAAAGCAAGCCAATGTGTACGGTTGAAACTCAAACTCGAGACGGTAGCAGACGATGGCCTCAGTCCGATAGTCCGTGTCGGGCCCTCCTATGCTTTGCGTCACATAAAGCCTCATCTCGATGCTGCTAGAGTTTAGTACCATTTTCTCCCTCCGCTGGCCGTTAAATTTTTCACATTCTACATTCGAATCCTCGTATCCGCACCACTTCTCGGTGGGTCTCGTCGTAACATGCTGGATCATTCAGTGAAGCTCGCGTGGATGATCCTATGCACTCTCGGCGCCATATCCACATGGCCCGTGCTCTGGGCACTGGCCAAGGTCACTGGATGCTGGTGGATCCCGATAACGTTCGGGTCTGCCTTGTCGGTAGCGGTGCTATCATTCGACCTCGGTATGTACACATACTTGATCGCTAAGTACTAGAGCCCTGACGGGTACACTCCTTGATAGGACTGATATGGGATCTGAACCCATATGAGTTTCCTGTAAGCTTTTGCTTGACGCAAATGTTCCTCGTCAATATTTCTGTTTTCGTCATGTGTGGAGTCGTGACTGCATGGTACTATGCAGCGCTATCTGCAGCCATATGGCCATCTATGAACGAACAGTGTGTAGCTCTATATTTTGTCGCTCACTGTGTCTCAGAAATTTTGCAGAGCTTTGAGGTGGCGACCTTCATTCATGTTTTTGGTTGTCGTGCTGCCCATTGTATCCACAACTCTGCAAATGACATTCACGATCAAGTATGGCGCGTACAAGCAGCTTGGATATGATGGAACACTCTGTGATGTTACGGAGCCGCTATGGTAAGATTATACTGCCATCATTTGCTCTGTTGCTTCTGACTGTCAATGCCCAGGCCAAAGCTTTTCGGATATGGAGCTTTACCGCTACTTCTGGTCATACCGTGCATTGTATTCACAGCGTACACCCTTCCAAAATTACAGTGTATGAACAAAGTGCACCGACGTATCTGGGACGACATGGCGAACGAGGTTCAGTTCGATGAACCTGCAGCACTGCCAAAGACTATTCGCCTTGGCGAACTTTCAACCCGCGCCAAACAGGCTGGCTCCGGAGGTAGGCCAGATGGACACAGAGTCGGTGATTCGTCGACGCTGCGGGATACGCACACTTTCAAACATGATCACGGAAGTTCAAGCGGCCACTCTTCGGTAGACTCTGGGGCTGGAAGCTTAGTAGTCCCTACATCTCATGCAAATGAAGTAGATGTATCAAGTTATGGCAACGCCCCAGGTACGCTGTTATGGCTAGATTCATATTGATACTGGCGTACTAATTTGATGTGAAGTTCCCGCATTTCCAGATATGCCGCCGCCGCCGACGACTCTTTTGATTGGCCAAATCTGGAGGCTATTATTATTCCTATTGTGAGCAGACATATAATATTTCATTAGCTTATTCTCGTCCTTACACAGCCGGTAGCTCTTTCTTTGTCTTGTGTGTGCTTCTTTGTCTACCCACAGTGCTTAGCCTCATACGCCATCGCGGGCCACGGGAGTTTGGCACAGACCACATCGCTGGCATTCTGGCCTCCTGGGCGGTGGTTGGTATTTTTGGTAAGCACCTCCTCTGAATCATTGGCATCTATGGTTCGCTCATATGGCCTTCGTATAGGTCATTCTCCCGCTGTTCGAAAGGTTTTATTCCAACGATCTCGAAAGCCAAATGAACTACCAAGCTTCATGCCTATGTGACTCTCACTTTAACTTTCCATGTACCTCGTCCGCACCTAGTTGCTCTTCTGTGCATGATATAAGTTCAACACTCGTCACATGCAACAACCTATTACCATTGCTCCTACATTAAGTAGTCAATGCGTTTACAACACATTATATTATTAGTGTGACATTTACAAATGGAAGATGCGCAATATTTGCAGCAAGACGATACGATACGTGAGCTAAGGCTAAGGTTTGAAATATATTTGGAATCGGACTGCCCAGGTTCCAAGAATAATGCCAAGTCGTCCAAAACTGGGCGCAAGATTCCAGAAAGAGGTGGGTGATACTAAAGTGTGCCGCCAAAATGGAACGGATCCAGCAAGTCTCCTTACAACGATGAAATGCCTACAATATTTCCAGATCTCTGAGGAAATTGTAAAAAGGTAGGTGGCTGCACCACCATTGCCTCCTATCTGCACCTCTGCCCAATGTCTTTTGGGCCGAGCAGCCGCCTGCGATGCGCTAGAACTCGGTCGTGCCTCGCTGTATTGATAAAATATGTTGCAATTGATTCATTGACGATCATGTATTCCTCACTGATCGTAGAGTGCGTACCATCTTGAGTTCCCAGAGCCGTAAAGTGCGCCACAAATATTTCGCACTCGTCCCAGGACTGTGGTGATTGCGGGTTGTCTATTGTTTGTCAGCGCGGTGGCAAGCGTGCAATAGCCTTCTTCGTTGAATAAGCGTACTTTGAAACACGCCCGGCGCCTATTTTAGGCGAATAAGCCAAGCACGACATCATAACTTGAAAAATGTCATGTCTATAGATAACATCGATAACATGTAACACTACGTTTCTATTGCAAGCATATCGCTCATGAATACAATGATACTACACCGATATCTATACTTCCCCGGTTTAGCCAATCCACTCTCGCGCACTCTGGAACAGTTTAAACCACGGCCCGCTGCCTCCCCAGTCCTCCCTCATCGACTCAGGATACCAACTGTTGCTCTGCAGGGTCGCCACCCGCTCCGGATGCGGCATTAGCGCGAGCACCCGCCCATCGGGCGTCTGCACACCAGTGATGCCCTTGGGACTGCCATTCGGGTTGAGGGGGTACACCTCTGTGGGCACCCCAGCGCCATCGACATAGCGCACAGCCAGCAGCCCCTGCAGGTCCACAGAGCGGCGCAGGTCCTCGCTGGCGAACGACGCCCGGCCCTCTCCATGCGCCACAGCGACGGGCAGCTTGGATCCGGCCATGTGCCGGAGGAACACCGACGCGCGCGTGATCTCGCTGTCCACGACCTCGACCATGGACACGCGCGCCTCGAAGCGCTCGCCCCTGTTCGGCTTGAAGTCGGGCCAGTCCTGCGCGCCGGGGATGATCTCGCGC
The DNA here is from genome assembly GCA_001630335.1 of Athelia psychrophila. NCBI lineage: Eukaryota > Fungi > Basidiomycota > Agaricomycetes > Atheliales > Atheliaceae > Athelia > Athelia psychrophila. The sequence goes on along the minus strand of KV417514.1, from coordinate 462,616 downwards.
AGCTGGCTGAGGAACTGGCAGCCGTTGCACACGGCGAGCGCGAAGGTGTCCTTGCGCTCGAAGAAGTCGGAGAACTCCCTGCGCGCGGTGCGGTTGAGGAGCACCGAGTGCGCCCAGCCCTTCCCGGCGCCGAGCACGTCGCCGTACGAGAACCCCCCGCACGCCGCCAGCCCGCGGAAGTCCGCGAGGCTGGTGCTCCCGCTGAGGATATCGGACATGTGCACGTCGACGGCATCGAACCCGGCCGCGGTGAAGGCCCACGCCATCTCCAGCTGTCCATTGACGCCCTGCTCACGCAGGATCGCCACCTTCGGGCGGGTGGGGAACGTGGCCAAAGCGCTGGGTTGGAAGGTGAGGTCGTAGAAGAGCCCGGTGTGGGCCCCGTCCGCGATGAGGTCGAACTCCTCCTGGGCGGCGGCGGGGTTGTCGCGCAGGGTCTGCATGTGGTACGACGTCTCCGCCCACGCCTGTTGGAGCTCCCCGCGCGTGCTGGTGAATATCGCAGACGAGCCGTGGATAATCGAGATCGCTTGATCGGCGCGGTCGTTGTTCACAGTGCCGACGACGTGGATCGCGGTGGAGGGGAAGCCCGCGCCGACGAAGGCGGCCACGAGCGTCTCGAGGTCCGCCTGCCGCACCTGCAGCACCGCGCCGAGCTCCTCGTTGAACAGCGTGGCTATCGGGTCCGTCGCCGAATGGAGCGAGTCCAGGGATATCTGCGCCCCCACCCTGCCCGCGAAGCACATCTCCACCAGCGTGGTGAAGAGGCCGCCATCCGAGCGGTCGTGGTACGCCAACACAACGCCGGGATGCGTCTTCCTGATCTGCTGCGAGCCCACGAAGAACGCCTTCACAGTCGACGCGGCGTGGACATCGGGCGCCTCCGAACCGATGGTCCTGAACACCTGCGCCAACGCCGACCCCCCCATGCGCTCCCGCCCGCCCGCCAGATCGAAAAACACCAGCACGGTCTGCGCGCCCACATCCGTGCGAAGCTGCGGCGTCCACGTCGCGCCGACATCCTCGACAGCCGCGAACGCGGTGACGATCAGCGACAGCGGCGAGCTGACCTCCCTCTGCTCCGCGCCCTCCCTCCACTTCATCGACATCGACATCGAGTCCTTCCCCACGGGTATCCCCACCCCGAGCGCGGGGCACAGCTCCATCCCCACCGCCTGCACCGCCGCATACAGCCCCGCGCCCTCGCCCGCCTTCGCCGCCGCGCACATCCAGTTCGCGCTGAGCTTGACGCGCCCGAGGTCGCCCACCGCGGCGGCCGCGAGGTTCGTGAGCGCCTCCGCGACGGCCATGCGCGCGGAGGCGGCGGGGCTGAGGAGCGCGAGGGGCGTGCGCTCGCCCAGCGCCATCGCCTCGCCGCTGAGCACATCGAAGCCGTAGGAGGCGCGCGTGACCGCCACGTCCGCGACGGGGACCTGCCAGGGCCCGACCATCTGGTCGCGCGTGACGAGGCCCGTGATGGAGCGGTCGCCGATGGTGATGAGGAAGGCCTTGGAGCCGACGGACGGGAGGCGCAGGACGCGGTGCGCGGCGAGGGCCAGACGCTCCGTCAGAGAGGGGGTGGCGGGGAGGTACTTTGCCAGCGAGGTGTCGAAGGCGACGTGGGCGATGCTGCGCGTGGTGTCGCTGCGGGACATCCGGGGGATCTTGCCGAAGAGGGTGGACATCTTCAGGCGGATGACGTCTCCGCCGAGCAGGCGATCCGTGACGATGAGGTCCTCCTCCTGCGTGGCGACGCCGACGACCGAGAACGGGCAGCGCTCCCGCTTCGCGATCTCCTCGAACGCAGCCTGCTTGCTGGCGTCGATGGCGAGGACATAGCGCTCCTGGCTCTCATTACACCAGATCTCCATCGGCGACATCGCGGAATCTGCGACAAGAACGTCCCTGATCTCGAATGTCGCGCCCAAGCCGGAGTCGTGAACCAGCTCCGGCAGCGCATTCGACAGCCCCCCCGCGCCAACATCGTGGATGCTCTGTATCGGGCTCCCCTCCGCGCCCTCGCCGAGGTTCACGCACGCGTCGATGACCTGCTGGCACCTCCTCTCCATCTCCGCATTGTCCCTCTGCACAGACGCAAAGTCAAGCTCGGCCGAGCTTGCCCCTGACACCTGGCTGGACGCAGCACCCCCTCCAAGGCCGATGAGCATCCCGGGGCCCCCGAGCACGACAATCTTGGCTCCAGGCGTGATAGCCGTCTTCAGCGCAAACTGCGGGCGCACGTTCCCGTAGCCGCCCGCGATCATGATGGGCTTGTGGTAGCCCCGCACCTCCCCCTCCCCCCCCTCGCCGCCCCCCAGCGGGATGCGCTCAGCGAACGTGCGGAAGTACCCCGCAATAGCCGGGCGCCCAAACTCGTTGTTGAACGCGCTCGCGCCGAGCGGGCCCGCGACCATGATGTCCAGCGCGCTCGCGATGTGCGCCGGGCGCCCAAAGTCCTCCTCCCACGGCTGCGCGTGCCCGGGGATGAGCAGGTTCGACACGGTGAAGCCCGCGAGGCCCGCCTTGGGCTTCGACCCGCGCCCCACGGCGCCCTCGTCGCGGATCTCGCCGCCCGAGCCCGTCGCCGCGCCGGGGTAGGGCGACACCGCCGTCGGGTGGTTGTGCGTCTCGACCTTGATCAGGATCGGCATGCGCTCCTCGCGCGCCGCGTACAGGTGGCGGGCGCCCGTGTCGTTTGTGGTGCCCCACCGCGGGGCGGCGTGCCCCTCCATGACGGCGGCGTTGTCCGAGTACGCGGAGAGGGTGCCGTGGCCGCTCAGCGTCTCCGTGTTGCGGATCATCTGGAAGAGGGAGAGGTCGCGCGCGCGGCCGTCGATGGACCAGGCCGCGTTGAAGATCTTGTGCCGGCAGTGCTCGGAGTTGACCTGCGCGAACATGAAGAGCTCCGCGTCGGTGGGGTTGCGGTCGATGGGGGACGCGCCGGAGATGAAGGCGTCGACGAGGTAGTCGATCTCGTCCGCGGCGAGCGCGAGGCCCAGCTCTGTGTTGGCGGCGGTGAGCTTTTCGCGCGCGCTCGCGGTGCCGGCGCTTTTGAGGTCGACGGTGCGGAGGGGGCTGGGGGCGTGATGGGTGAAGATCGCGTCGTTTTGGGGGTGGGAGAGCTGCACGACTTGGGTCATGCGGTCGTGTATGAATGTCGCGAAGAGCGCGACGTCTTCGGGCGTCAATGGCGCGTCGTCGGAGGTAGCGGCGACGTAGGCGTGTCCTCGTTCAAGGCGCCGGATGTGATTGCCCAGGTTGCAGATACCCGCGATGTCTGTGGCCTTGCTGGACCAGGGGGAGATGGATCCTGGCCTAGGCAGCACGTAGATGACATTGTGCCGGGTCTCGATCGCATGGGTGGTGCCCGGTAGTTCGAAGCTGTCCCCATAGGCCAGGAGACGATCCAAAGACTGGCGCGGCGCAGACGATGAGTCTGCAAGCTCTTTCTCCTGTTCTTCTGAGGCGCAGTCCGCTAGATGGATGTAGATAGCGTCGATGGCGGTGATCTTGGGACATTTTGATCGGATGTCTTGGAGCAAAGTCTCCCTCCGTGACGGTGAGAGAGACGACGACCCGGGGAGAACAAGCATCCTGAAATGGCATCTTCAGCTATATGAGTGTCAAGTAGGCCATACATACTCGCCTGAGACGCGATGATAATGATACAATCTTATGGTACACGCGAGGAGGATGCAACAAAAATTGTCGGCGTTGGCGAACGGAACCGGGGAGCCACGTGGGATCACGAGCCCGGCATCGTCATAGATCGCGCCCTTCACCCACAGACCAACCTATCCATTTCGCCGGTGACTCGTGAGACCTTCAGTTTTATGCCGGGGCAGCCGCAAGTTGACTTTGATAGAAGACAGATAATTTGCGCCGATGGTTTGTAGTATACTGATGCGCAAGAGTGTGTGGACTTGACGAAATGGTATTATGGGTTCTATATGTAAGTAGGTACATCGTAGTGCACACCGAGTCAAGTGCACACGGTTTCAGTTCTCGTAATCTTCACCCCTCCACCACCACGTAGTTGCTTCGTCCGCCGAGTATGTGGTGATAATTATGAGAGGAGCGTCTGTGATCCTTGGCAGCCTGGCGTAACGTGTGGGAGGCTCTGGATGCTCGGGTGCTGGTGCATCGCAGCTGTTGCGATTGCTCAGACTGGACCGCGTGAAAGGTTTTTTGGCTTTCACTTCGGCTTTGATGGACTGAAAGCATCTGACGAACCTGATCAGCAAGGAGGTACGCGGGGGGATGTCCATTGCAGTTGTAGGAGCGGAAGGCGGGAAGGTAGCTGCCTCGGCGCTTTGGGCGGCTTCGATCTCTTTGTGCGTCAGCATATCCGCGGGGACGATCGGTTCAACCTCGATGCTATCTCCACCAGTTGTCTTGTCATCATCCCCCCGGCCCCCGTCTTCATAGCTGATGGTCTCTTCATAAGTTCTGGAAAGATTCTTCGTTAGGTCATGCTCTGAGAGGGCCTGGTGGGCAGGAGGTCTTGCTGAGTGGGGATGGGTACCGTTCTCGATGTTGAAGTTGGTTGAAGATAGGGGCTGGGTGAGTGGGCTTGACTCTTCGTGGTTGTCGCAATTAGTTTGGGAAAAGTCAGACATGGATAAGAATGATAATTAATTTGGTGATATTTGTGTAGTGTCAGAGATGGTGGGGGTTGAGGAAGAAGAGAGCGTATTAGGGGCTGTAGACATTTCGCAGCCTTCAAGTTATGGCGACCAAGTTTGGACTGGGCCCGGGCCGGAAATAGGGGGTTAAATTGAAACCCCCTCTTCATCACGCTTTGGTCTATGCGCTAAAACCACCAGGTCCATGTCTACGCCAGTGCAACCACAACGTCAAGAGAATATCTCAGAGCATATGATGGACATCCAGGGGTATGCGGCTCGAATTTAAAGCTTCAGTCTTTCCGGGTAAGACATTGTCACATGAGGGCATTGAAATTTGAACGTCTAGCGGTTAAAGCTTTCCATTGCTTTTATCGTGATCTAATATACAGGCGGTATCCACAAGAGCTCTTGGATTACATGGGACTCGTTCATGGGTAATGTGTGGTGCCGAGGCAACTGCCAAGCAAGCAACAGGTAAACAGAACCGCTACTTGACCCAGTGGCAGAATCAGACTCACGCCAATGTTTTTTGGATATCTACGCATTCAGAGGCGACGATGGCGAAGACTATCAGTACTGGTGTTCGCCCTTCAAAGCTTCATGCCGCTGCTGGGTCGCGTCCAATGCTGGCGCCACTTGACTTGACATCTCCCCCAATTTCCAAAGCAGACTTGTAGCTGTTTCTCAATATTTTAGGACATCTGCGCTTAGAGAAGTTGGAGGAGCTGGGCATGGTTTGTCACAGTCATGGGTGTATCGGTGGTGATCTTGCCGACATGCCAGACATCGACTCAATTATACGAGGCGGCATACCCTTCCCTAGCGCACTCCAGTCTCAGAATTTGACGAGGCTAGACGTTGGAATGGGGATAGAAATGGTTCAATAGATTAGAGAACCCAAGCCTCATACACCCCCAAACAGAGTTCCAGTGGAAATCAATGAATTTCCGCGTCTGTGGAAACGACGGTCCGGATCAGTGGAAATTTGGTTCCCAAAAAGGCTGTTGAAATTCACAGACCGAGTCTGTGAATATCCACTGTCCGCTGTGGCGTTGGACAATGCGACGAAGAAAGGCAATAGCCCCTACAAATCGCAAATTTGAGATCCACGTCGTAATCATTTGCTATTTCGGCCAGTAAACGCGGGGATGGACACTTGTTCTACAAATGGCATTTGCATACTTATAAAAGTAATGGATCATCAATCTTACATACAACCCGCCTTGTGGATACCTCGGGTGCTACTCCTCTTCGCCCTCGTCCTCCTCATCCGTGGGGAGTGGATTATCAGCACTGAATTTAACCCGGTCAGCTGCAATGATGGCCGTCTCCCATCTGTTACGAATGTCAGTGGAGGTCTTGGGCTTGATATCGAGATCACATCACTTACTGAAGCCATCGTGTTTGCTTCCTATCATCACCCATCTCGGCCACCAGCTCACGCATTTCCCTGCTCAACACAGTCCAGAATCCTGTGTCAGCACCTTTCGCATTCTTCTTGGCGGCCAGGGGTGATGCCACACGCCTCTGAAATAGATATATCAGCACATGATTCCGCCCAGGAAAAAAAATTAAGACTTACCTGTAGTGCAACAGTTGCGAGAATGCCGTTGCCAATGACATTCGGGCGCGGTGTCATATGGAACTTGTCGACCAATGTGCGGCTAAGTAAATTCAGGGGGACGTGTGCAGCAACAAGCTTGAATAGCTGCATGCTTTTCAGTTATGACGGCACAGTAAATGGCTACTTGACATAACTTTTTGCGATACTTGCTTTTCAGCGCAACTAAGGATTTGACGAGAACCATATTAATAGTCTTCTTGACAGTTTCTTCTGTGCTGTAATTCTCCAGATGATATTTTGAGCGGTGGCTTGCGATATAGGTCTGTTCTCAGTATTCAGAGATGTAGTGCAATCGTGTAAATGATGCGGGGTGCTCACCTCGGCATTATGTATGATGTTTTTATAGGATGTAGTCGCTTTGATGAGAAAATGTTGCAGCAGATCTTGCAGTAGACTCTGTGCTAGGTGTCAGTAAATGCGACATGTGTGAGTGAATGAGAAGACCTTTTGTGCTGGTGTAAGGGCCCACACGTTGTTGATGAGCAACCGCACCGCTGATATTTCGCTCGCCTGGCTCGTTAATTGTTGCAGCACAGAGTTTAGTTTTTGGTCAAGGGCGAGCCCTAGGATGTACGAAGCAGTCAACTTCATACCCTCATCAGCCTACATTTGCACCGTTAGATAACCATGAAAGGGTGAAGTGAGAGTAGGACATACCATATGAAATTCGTGAGCAAGCCGCCGCCGTGCATCATCTAACTTCTCACGCGAAGCCAGCTTCGTGACAATATAGACTGCCTGATCTTGCCGAAAGGCCTGGCTATTAAAGCTCTGAAATCCATCTTCGAAGTGGCTCTGTGATTGTGAGCTACCGTTAGTATTCCCGGAACCACTGGCGTTCATGCCAGATGGGTTGCCGCCGTACGCTGAATCAGACATATCCTCATGATTCTGTGAATTTCCTGGTGTGAACAACCGCATGCTTGGTGGTGGGTATGGTGAACTTCGATTGTCAGAGTGCGTGGTGCGGGCTGGGGTGTCGAGTGACATGGTGAAGATCGGAGTTGCGCAAGAAATTTTCAACGAGGACCAAAAGAGGGCTGACACAGATGGTGGCGCCACTCTCCACCATCGCTCTTTCTGCCGCAAGTGTCATCATGCATGGAATCCCTCGTAGATCAGCTGGAAATACTACCAGAGATAAACAGAAAATAGCAGGAGGGCGAAAGTCAGCAATGTGAGCAACATTTAAGCTGCATCTTGACCGATAACTGACCAAAAATGCCAGACTTGTCGACCCACAATTCGGTTATTTCAACACACAGGTCTCAGACACACAGGCCTTGGGAAATTCACCATTCGCAGATCCTCTGTCAATGCCTACTCTAGGTCCATTTCCGGGTAAGTAGTACCTTTTTGAAGCGGCACCCTACAATTGCCAAGACATCTTCTCATATTCCATCTGAAGGTTTACAAAGTGCAGCTAACACCAGTTCGCACTTGAGCTTACAGGCCAGCAGTGTCACAAGGACGAGATATTTTACAGGCAAGAGCAATACATCACCGAAAGCCTTAGAATTAATCAAACTGAGAGCCAGAAGTCCCAGCGTCACAGAAACACAACAGGTCGAGCAAAAGAGAGCCTTCCGTACTCGAGCCAGTACACAAGAAAGGTGAGTGCTGGCAGCTGTTGGAGTCGTTGCAGTCGTTGCAGTCGTATATACTTACGGAATCTCAGCTGCAGAGTCTCACGCCGCTGTCAGCGAAGATCACCAAACACATTCAGCCACAAAAAATCCACCATCACATAGCCCTGAACCGTACACTGCTCTAATGCGCTGGTTATCAGACTTTGAGATCCGACAGGAGCGAAAGCTTCACACTGTATACGAAGAAATTGCCGAGCTTCGGGCAGACATTGCAGGACTTCACACCGGCCTTGAGGCATACTACTCGCAAATGGATTCAAGAGGCAAATCACAGCTCTACGCACCCTCTGCAGAGTCAATGATTGAGCGGGGAGTGATGGCGGGTTGGAGCCAAACATGAAGCAGCGGTGCGGTGGCGGAAGTCAGTCAAAAAAAATCTTCAGTGATGCATTGGAGTGATATTTATGTACTATACATGTCGAATCCCAGTTGCAATATGTGGTACGAGGAAATGTAATGAGCTGCACTGCATACAAGGCTCTCAGATCTCAGTGCTCAGCCACAAGCGTGAATCTTCTGCAGAGATTCGCGGTCGTAATATTCACGTGCTCACTAAACTCTGTTGCGGCCAACATCCATCTCGCCAACTCGATGATCGCCCTGTCGTATTGTGTCTTCTGCGTAACACAGGTGACTCCATTGCACCCCTTGCCGCCCATCTCGTCCCGACCGACTCTTGGTGCCTGACCGCTCAGTGTTACCTGCAGGGCGGAGGCGTTCGCGATCAAATTTCTGGAGAGGGCGGCATTCGTCGGGTGCCGTGCGAGGCCATTCGCCGGAGGGGGCGGGTTGCCGTTCCCGTTGCCGCCGCCGTTGCCGCCGCCGTTGCCGTTGCCGTTGGCCATGCTGGCGCGACTCTCGCTCTGGGACCGGGCAGGCGGGACCTCCTCCGCAGCTCCGAAGAGCATGTGTCGCTGCGTAGAGCGCACAAATTGCGCAGGGCGCGAGGTCGGGCGCTCAGAGCCGGTGGGCACAGCCGATGTGTTGTTGTAGCTGACGAAAGGGGGGGGATCGGGTATGGCAGAGCCGGTGCCGTAGTCGCGCACGAAGTTGTCCATGTCTTTCTCCGGCTCCATCTGTTCTAGCGCAACGTTCATTTTCTCGCAGGACTGTAGAGTCAAATTGTATCAGTGCCCAGTTGCGAAGAGAGGGAGGGGCCACACACCTCATCATCAGAGAGCAGGAAAGCAGGAACGCTTGATAGAGGGAGCAGCAGGTATGTGTCTCCGGCCGCCCCTCCCACATCACTAACATCCCCCCATCCCCTCATCCACCGCGCTCACACCCATCACATCACCCTCATCGCTGTACACCTTCTTCCGCAAGGTCCCTCCGGAGAGCAGGCGATTGGAACAGGTAGTTCGCGGTGTGCGCGACTGCGGGAACACAACATGCTGCTGGGCGCGGACCTTGCCGTGGACGGCCTAGGCGTTGGGGTGGCAGAGGCGCAGCACCTCGAGGTAGCGCCGATTGAGCTGGGCGGTGTCGGCACAGCTCTAAGTGACACACCGCTTCTCTTTCCCAGACGACGACGGCTTCGGGCACGTGAGGCTCTCACTGCTCTTCAATGCTGTTGATAGGCAGTTCCCGCGCGAGCTGTGTGGGCGGGAACGCCGTCGAAGAATGCAGCGGAGGAGAGGCTTCATTATCCCCTGTGCCGCCTTGTCCTCTGAGGGCCTAGATCTGCTTTGTACTCCCTCACGGTCGGTGCAGGCGCTCGGGCGCGCTTCCTGCTGCCTCTCACCACGGGCTCGGGGATTGCCCTCTCTTCGTTGGCTGGCACAGCAGGCTGGTCAACAACTGGCCGGGATTCAGGAGAATGATGCAGAGTGGTTGGACAGGGGTCAGGAGAATGGTGCGGCGAGCCTGGCTGGGCAGGTTGCTGCAGCGCCTCCGAGAGAGTGACTGACGGAGCCTGAGTGATGGATGTAGGGTTGTTAAGAGCAAGATGGCCTGCACGAGGATCAACTCCGGATGCCTTGGTACCTTCTACAATGTGTCGGTTTCTGATTGAATGGAGAATAAGAGCTTCGCCAGGCATGTTGGGGTACCGTTGAGAAGGCTGAAAAGGCTGCACCAGGCGTGCACTGTGCAGCTGTGCCAGATTGAGAAGTATGTCGTCTGGTCCGAGGGAATGATTCAATTCATTATCAAGAAGATCCGTGACCCGTCGTTCTTGGACAATGTGACGAGTACGAGTTACGGCGCAACCATGGGCTGCACAATTGTGTATAACACTGAGAGTTGAGAGGCAATTCTGAAGAGGCGTGATCAGCATCAATTAAGATGTTTGCAGATAAATACAAACCTTAATGGAGCACAGAACTGGTGATTGTGGACGCCGAATTAAAGTGGGAAAGCGGTAAGGCAGGACCACTGCACCAACTTGATACTCTTGTACCAGTATGCCCGTAAGATGTTTGGCTTGGGCATCCGCTACAATTTCTTCTACACGTCCCACACTGGGCTCCAGACGGTTGCTCTGCCTGAAGAGAACAAATGCCCCAAGTCGGATGACATATCCATCATGGATCACAGCAGCAGAGCATTGCCGAATTACTGATATCGCACTCAGGGACCGGGGCGGGGGATAAAGATGTCCTGCACGAGTAGAATGCCAGTCCATTTCTAATTGCTTTCCGTCGACAGTGAAAAGCCCTGTTGGTTGTCAGTTAATGTAAATAGCTTCTCACAATAGAAAACTTACCATGCTGGCTGCGGGCGACAAGTTTTTGCATGCCCATGAGCTTAACGAAGACTTTATCTTCAATCAGGTTGAGTATCTCGCAGCCTGCCTGACAAACGCGTGGCTTATGACGATGCTCCTCGTGACGGCCCATTATGATGTACCCGCCACTGGCAAGATGTCGAACAGCGTGCATGTGGCTGAACGCATTGGCAATGTCGAGACTGGGGGCATGTCGATTTGAGTTGATGCTCCGTGCATGGATGACATAATTGTAGGACTCGAATGTCTCCGTGGCGTACAGAGGGGCAGGGCCGAAGAGGCGGATATACAGAAGGATATGCAAAATGATATGGAATTTGGGCTTGTTGAACCAGCGGGTGTTCCATAGTGCTGTGGCAGCCAGAAAGTCGTCAATGGCATTCTCTAGCCGCTCCTACAGAGCAAAAATCACATTTAGTATAGCATAAACACACTTGTGGATTATAACGTACCAGATATCCATCGAGATCATCTATCTCGGGCTGGAAGAGCAATGGTGCGAGAGTGCACAAGGCTAGCCATGCTTCATAAGCTGCATCAGGTATAAGGCCATGCAGCATGCTCGGAGCAACTTGCAAGATGATGCGAAAGTCACCACCATTCAAAGACCCCGCATATTGCACAAATGTATGGCCTTTGATTCACGGAAGGCCCAACCCCTTCGCATCGAAGCTATTCAGCCGTGCCTTGAGGATCTCCTTCCCTTGGGCTTTCTGACGGGAGACGGCATCTCGCCAGAAGTATTTCACAAAGCCATGTAGAAGGACATGCAGAATTTTGACAGGTGTGTGCCGGCTGGGATCAAAATCTTTCGACGGGGTCAGTGAGAGCTGCATTCAGCAAGTCAATGCACGCACCATCTAATCGGAGGCTCGGGCTGAAGATGTTGAGTGGCATGGAATCCCGAATTTTCTTCAGCTCCTGCTTCAAATAATGCTGGCCACGAAGCGATGGGTTGGCCTGCTGTTCTGCTTTGATAGATGCACAAGCTTTGGACAACCGGTCTGCAAAATGTTGGAAATACTTGTCCTTGACTCCGCTAGCTGTTGCCATTGCAGCTGTTGACGAAGGCACCCCATCCAAAATCCTTTCGAGCTGTGATTCCAACGCTGCCTCCACTGAGTCCTTTGAACGAGGTGTTTGAGGCTGTTATAGAGCACTGTAAGTAATTGCCTGAAAGCAGGCCAAAGGACTTACACTAAGAAATTGGGAAATACGCTGAAACTCGCCTGCATCCCCAGAGGGACGATTTTGCTTGTCGGCACCTTTGACGTCACAAACACGGCAGAAACAGGTACCAGATAGTCCAATATGCGAAGAGAATTCACTCTGCATTGGATTGTCGCCGACCATTGCCAGAATCCATGGCAAGAGCATGACCTCCTCGTCATAATGACAGTCATAAGCAAATATCCCCTTCTCGCGTGCCTCTCTGTAGTTTGTGTCAGTAAAATTAGCTGTAGAGAGGACCTGTAATTCTCACCGTAATACTTCAATTACTGCATCAAACATCTCTAACGGCGGAGCCTCGTTTGATGTTGCGAGAAAATGGATGTTGTATATTACCTCGGCGAACTCGCGTGGAAGCCCCGCAAATGTGAACAGCAGTGAGTTGTGCTTATTCCATTTATTTGATTGGTTTCCAGAAGTGTCGTCGCAATAGAACCAAATTGGGAGAGGCAAAACTCGTCTTCCATCTGCCAGTATCCGGATAGGGTTCGGTGAGATGATGTCGCAGCTTTCGACTTCAAGATCATCCGCATTCCATTCACCAGAGCGAGCAATTCCTGTGAGATCAAATTAGATTATGAGAACATCACTAAAGAACATTTCTGCATACCGGAGATCAAAGAAGGGTCTGGCCAGCCAAGATATGAGTGGTCAGCTCGGAACTCGGGGAATGATGCCCAGAATGATGTGAGCGGCTGCTCGCTGCATGCGCCTTGTCGGGCGTCGACTATCATGACGTCTTTGGTGGGATGCCGTTGAAGGTGATGTATCTTCGCCCAGACCATTCCATTTCGCTTGAAGAATCGAGTGGGAAGAACTGGACGATACTCGCCGTGCGGCCCCCATTTAATGAGAGCTGGTTCATTGACGAAGTAATCCTGGCCGTTGTGACGAACCATGGGGCCTGCAGCGCTTGCACTGACTTCGTCCTTCCAGCGATCAGCCTGCCAAGCCTCCTTGAGATGAGAACCTGCATCTTCGCCAAAGAAATGCATGTGCTTTCGAACGGGAGGGTTTGCCATTTCCTATGATCATACTATTAGCACTAAGGATCAAACATGTCTGATTGAAATGTTGACTGACATGTGCAACGATTTTTGCAAAATCACAGAGAGCGAACCAATTGCCTAGCTTGCCTTCGACCAGCTGAGGGCTGACTCCGCAAAGCTCCAGCACTCGTTCTCGACGATACTTGACCTGCCTGACGGAAGGCAGATCCTCGACCCCGCATTTTGCAGTGAACCAGAGTGTTGCCGCTAGCTCGGTTTCTGAAAACACGGACCGAGGGAACGCGTGCATAATGTCAAGCAGTGCTTCCTACAGGAAGATGAGTGTCAAAAACAAATGAATAGGATAAAATGTAGCGCACCTCGCGGTTCATCCAAGGCCACCAATCATCTCCAGTCGCAGTCTCGCCTTCCGTTGTGAGATCTTCAAGCTCATCGGTAGGGCCAAAATAAGCCGCACCCCTCCCGTCCCTTGTTGCTGTGTCACCCACTTTTGCCTCACTACCGCTTGCATCCCCTAGTCCCACTGAATGCATTCGAGCTCCTTCTGCCCTCTTCCCCGTTCCCGAACCATCCAATCCCTCAGCCCTCGCACGTCTGTCTGCCGCACTCTGACCCTCGGCATCTGCCTCACTCTCCACCTCGCCCTCAAACTCCTCATCTGCTTCTTCCTCGCTCTCCACCTCGCCCTCAAACTCTTCCGCCTCATATTCTGACACATCCGCCTCACCTCCCTGATCTCCGTGGCCAGATACTTCAGGATCCTCAGGTGATGGCATGTGTGCGCCATAGGGACCACTGTAGTCATCAAAAATCTCGTTAAGATCATCGTCGGGAAGCCATGGGCCAGCAGATGAGTGAAAGGCGGGAATATCATCATCCGGGTACAGAGGAGGGGACGACCTTGGAAGAGGTGATGAAAAGTGGTGGGAGGAAGGAAGGTCTGATGCATGTTGAGTCGGGCTCAGCGGGCTCGAAGGAGCAATCCGGACGTCATTGAGTGAATTAACGAAAGATCTATGAAGCTCGGTTTCTTCGTGTATGGCCGCTTCACTGAGCCACATCCAATCCAATTTGCGATAACATCCTATCATGCACTTATAGCGATCACGCTGAACATCATGCAGAAAAGCTGTATCATCTATTAAGTGATGAAAATTCGAGTAGGACCAGGTTTTCACTCACAGTGTGGCCGCCTCAGTGATTCAGACGACATACTGCTCTTCAGGCTGAGATTTACTCGGAGATTCACACTTAGAGAAATTGATGATAAAAATTCAGGCAGATAGGGGGGCTTTCGACTGATTATGGGTCTGCCATGAGGTGCAATGGGTTGTCTGTGGAAAACTACAGACAGGGAGGTGGAACTCTAGAGAGTTTTTGGGAACCGGAATTCCACTGGCGTGTTCGGTGGAAATTCGGTGGCAGGTTTGTGGATTTCTACTGACCACGCGAATCTGCTGAAAACCACTGGAACTCTGTTTGGGGGTGTAGCCCTACTTGTAGATTCGGGCCACTTCGGTGGCAATTCACCCTTCTCTTTCTCTCCACGCCGTTCGAGGCTGCCTGCAAGTCCCTTTCGCCCTCAGATTCTCTCGTTCCCCGACAAGTGCTTCAGACCCCCTTCCAGCGTGTATAAACCAGCATTCCTGTTTCCCCTATGCTCCAATTCCGACTTCGCTCCCACCCTGCCCACGTGGAAAGCTCTGGTCGACAGTCTTATGTCCGGGCCGCTGGTTGAATTTGAAGACAACCCTCTAGAGTCTAGAAGTTGTCATTATGTCCCATCTCCCGTCATTCGTGTTGTACATGGAAGAGGACGCAGATGAGAACGAACTTTTTAATGGCCGGACCAGCATCTATCTACTACGAAGCTGGTATGCTCACGATATCCACATACACATCCTGTGTAATTCTTCTCATACATACTCCAACCCCGCCCCCGGCGTCAGTACGCCAATCGCTACAAGCAGCTTCACTTTTCGTATGTAACGCATTTGGACTGGGGCCTCGATTTGCTGAGCGAGGAGGACGCGGAGTCTCATTTACGCGTCCGAGGCCGAGGATTTGTGGTGCCATATGCAATTTACTTGGGTGAACTCGACATCATTAACATTTTGCGAAGGGCGCAGCAATTGGCGGAGGGCCGGAGCGGTATGGACGCGCTCTGATGGACTAGTGGTTGTGGGACATTGTCCCGCGGCGAGTGAGTGGTGTAGTCCACTGACTCGGATCATAAGCCAGAGTGACATGGACCTCCCTGGCAGAGTCGCGAATATTCGACGCAAATGGGGTAGACATCATCCCGCCATGTGAGTGGATTTCTAGGTTCTAAGCCCGGAATTTGTCGCTGATAAGTGGTCAAGGTACATATCAGGGGAGAGCAGTGAGACCGCAATGTGGTTGTATGGACGTAGAATTGAATAAATTATAGTCGATCTTAGAGGGAAAGGACTGGAAACACGACCGGCGTTTCCCCTTCTGCACCACGGGCTCACAGGCCTGAAAAATAATCACTGTTTTTAAGGTCGAAGGCTTTGAATCTGCTATTCCGAGTCCCTCTGTACCAAAGCAGATAAGTATGAGATAAGTATGCGCTATGCGGCGAGACCGCACAGCAATTGGCAGTGAACGGCAGAATGCGGCACTCCCGAGCACCGGATCACTCATTATATGTGGGATATGAAATAATATGTTCTTGTTTGACTTGTGCTGGAAGATCTGTAGCGGAAAACGGGGACAACATTTGAGAAATAAGTACTCAGCACGTGATCACAATCTGAAGTTTCCCGGTGTCTGCAAATCGGAAATCTCACTTCCCTTCACTGCTGTTTGTATCTCTCATTTGTAACCCTCTCTGTGTTTCCTTTTTCTGTCTACAAGACTCTCTCTTTGCTGCTTCAACATACTGTATAAATCAATAATCTAGAGAATCACCAATAATGTCAAGGGGTGGTAACGATCGCGGTCGCCCATATCGTGGGGGAAGATTTCGTGGAGGCGGAGGAAGAGGGCGCGGGGGACCCAACCGCGGGCGCGGCAGAGGCGGCGGCGCTTTCGAGCATGCGGGCCAGGATGAGTTCGACTATCCAATCCAGCAGTGGTCGAATCCCGACGAGCTTCTTCATCGTGCGTATGCCCGCTCGCCGCCGTCCTCCCACATGACACGAAATATTTCTCGCAGATTTGGCGGGCAATGCGGGCAACCAGCGGGGTGGTGCTCGTGGGCGGGGACGGGGCGCCGTAGCATCACCTGCATACGCAAACTCTGGTGCATCGACACCTAGACGTGGAGATTACGCCCCGAGGGGTGGCCGAGGTCGAGGGGATGGCGGCTATGACCGTAACTCACCAAGGGGCGGCCGCGGCCGAGGGGATGGTGGCTACGATCGCAATTCACTGAGGGGCGGCCGAGGCCGAGGAGGCCCCAAGCTGGGGCGTGATGCACCGTTATCCAACCTCTGGAATGAGGAACGCCCATTCCTCAAACCCATCATATTTGTACCCTCTGTACACACACGGATATTGTTCGAAGAAGAAGAGGATCTCGTGAAACCTCAAGTTTTAAACACAGGTAAATTGCAATTGCACGCTACATTCACGCCTATGATCCTTATATACCCGTCGCATTACAGAGGACACCGAAGCAAGCCACGTCCCAACAGCAGACCGCATCTCGCGGATATTCAGCGGCGGTAACATTCCCCGCCAAGAAGATTCAGAGTCTGAAGATGACGCTGATGAAGTCGCCGATATGCTGGAAGAGATCGACTTTGAAGATATGGCTCGCATGCGAGAAGTGGTCGATGCTGCTGCCATGGTCGTTGAAGTGAAGTCAACTACCATACTCGATGTCGACACCAACATGCTGCTCCAAGACACTAGCGCCATTGAAGAGCGGTTTACTGGGATCCTCATCAATCTGCCAGTGCCATCGGCGGCGCTGGAGGAAAATAATATGAGAAACCACATCGATCAGAACACTTCAACCACAGCCCTACCGGTGTTCTATTTCGACACCCAGCCTTCTTTCGACAATACAGGGCTTAACTCTACGCCCGTCCCTATGCATGACCAACAGTCGACCGGTTTCTACATTGACACTACGCCATCAGCACCCCAGCGAGGTGCATACGCAGCTCACCATCCATCCCGGTCAGCTCTCGGAGCCGTCGATGACGAAGATGATGAGGTTATCGTTTACGTGGCACCACACCCAAGAACGCGCGATATCGTCCAAGCCGCCAGGGAGAGCGCGCCCTCTCCACAGCTCTCCAACACGTCTATGCTGACAGGGACCACCTCCACGCTCACCAAGACCCTAGCCGCCGCCCAGTCCGAGGCGGCGCAAGCGCATACGGGCCTGGAGCCGGAATCATCAACAGCAGCAGCAGAAATAGACACAGAAACAGCGTCTGCTGCACGCATTTCCATCCCCCCAGCGCCGGATTTCTCCTCCATATCCAAGTTCACGTTCGACTCGCCGGCGAAGCGGCAGCAGCCGCGCGCGCGGCCCGCCTTCACGCCCCGCGACAGGGCGAGGGCGCAAACAAAAGCGCGCAGGAAGGAGGCCAGGGCCGCGCGGCTCAAGCTCGAGCGGCGCGATATGTTTGGGTCTTTTGGCGCGATCATGAGCGAGGCGCAGCTGCGGGACGGCGATGGCCCGGACCCGAAATGGGAGGAGCGGAGGAGGGGGGATTCGGATGTGGAATGGGGCGACACCGACGAGGACATTAACGCCGGAGATGGAAACAGGGGCGTTGAGGTGGACGAGATCTCGAATGGCATGGGGGGGATGGAGCTGGATGGCGATCTTGAGCTCGATGCTATGAAGGCGTTCGTGAAGGGCATGAGCGCGAATGGGGGCAGGCATGTCACCATGGACGACATCGCGGATGCGGAGAGGATGCAGCAAGAAGATGAAGCGATGGAAGGGCACGTGGATGGGGATAGTGGCAGCGAGGAGGATGGGGGTGAGGCCCAGGTGCTGTTCGAGGAAGAGGAGATGATGATTGGGGAGACGCAGGGGATAGACATCAGCGACGACAGCGATTCCGACTTGGATCAGAGCCCCACCACAGGTTTCCGGGGCCGGCTGGAGCGCATGCGAAAAAATTCACGAGGAAAGAAGGTGGTGGATGCAGATCGCTCTTCAGACGACGAATCAGAAGACGACTACTTCGATGGCCCGACAAGGGGCGAAGAGGATGATGATTTCATTGCACATCTTGAGGTACGTCCTTTCTATCCCAATGTACAATCGCTTGAGCTCGTTACTAAATCGTCCTTCTAGGCCATCCTGGACGAGAAAGGTGGAGTAATCAGCGACGCTGATCGCAAAGCACGCAACCGCCTGTTCCGTGCGGTACATAACGGTGACTTCTCAGATAGCGATGAGGATATGCTGCCTGCCAGTGCGTCCCCCCTCCGCCTTTCCACACTGCTATCGCTTACTGTTTTGATATCAGAACGCAACAAGAACAAGGCTATTCCCGCCAATCTCCAAGATCAATGGGACAAAGACCGTGCCCACAAGGCTGAAATCAAGGTCTTAAGAGCTCAAGCTCGGATCGATGCCGCCGCAGACGCCCTCACTCCAAAGAAGGGTGGCAAGAAGGGCCGCAAAGCAATGCGGGCCGCTGCCAAGTTCGACCCGGACATTGAGGTTCCGAACCGCGTCACCGACATGTTCACGGTCGAGCAGCAGATTCGGCGGTTCCTCGAAAACCTGGGAGGAAAGCAGACGATGGTCCTTCCGCCCATGGAGAAGGAGTCCAGAAAGCAGGTGCACGAACTGGCTATTGCGTTCAATCTCAAAAGTGCGAGCAAGGGCAAGGGGAGCGGGAGATACACCACGTTGAGCAAGACCACGAGGAGTGGGATGGGAATCAACGAGGGCAAAATCCGGAGAATAGTCAAACGTGGTGGTGGTGGGAGCTTCATGTCGCCGGTATTCGCTGGGGGTGCTGGACGAGGGGGAGGTACCGCACCAAGACACAAGGAAGGTGACGAAGTCGGAAAGGTATGTGGGTTTATTGTGGGCAAGTTACATTCTACTCACGCAATATATCTAGGCGGCTCCAAAGATTGGACAGAGCAACCTCGGATTCAAGATGTTGGCGCTCATGGGATGGTCGGAAGGAGAGCGCATTGGCACCTCGGGGCTAGATGCCCCTTTGACCGCTGTGATCAAGAACACCAAACTTGGTCTTGGGGCCGGTAAATGAGATCGATGAGACGCGGAGATTAATGCAATGCCATTCTAGTCCGATGCAGATCCGATGTGTTGTGAAATAAGAGTTGCTGGCCACAGCAAAGTCTGAGCGCAGTACTCGTTCACGAAAAGCTGGCACAAACTGCACACCAAAAAGCTAAACAGGGCGGGCATCAGAGGCGACGGCACATCACGTGCATCCGAAAGATTACATTTTACAGCAACGTGAGCAAGTACCACGTAGCAGGACAACTAGATTAAATAGTATGATAAGTACAGCAGACAAACGATGACAATGATATACAGCGAGAACGAGGTATTAGAGAACATGGTGCAAGGAGAACAGGTTGATGTGATGTGGTGAAAGGACAATGCAAAAGGGAAACGATGCAAGAGAAAATGCGAGGAAAATGCCAAACGGAGACGATGGTCATCAATTGACATCAGTAGTAGTAAGAGCCATCTTCATCCTCCATGTCGGATACATTGGCGTGCGCAACAGGCACTTCGAAGGTTGCTGCCCGGAGCGTGCAGTCAACTGGAGGACTAGCATCGCGCCTGCGAGGAGTGGAGCTGGTATCCCGTGATATAGAGGTGAGATGGTCAGTAGCTGAGTGGATGCCGTCCTGGAACGCTTTAGAGGGTGGTGGTCCAGAAAGGTGGTCGACGTCTGAGTCGGAGAAAGGCGATCCCTCCCTCGAGCTGGAGCAATCGTCGGTAAGGGTGTCGTCACGCACAGACTGCGAAGGACGAAAGTGGTACGGCGTGTACTGAAAAGACATCAGCGATGTGATTAGTTGTGAAATGAAATGGACGCACTCGGTTGCCGCGCTGCCGCATGCGCTCGCAGGCAAAAGCTGCCGGTGATGGGTTGAGAGCACCCATCCATCCCATCCCGCGGAAAGCAGAAGTCTGGGTGGGTCTGGTGGGTCTGGAAAGGGAGGGTATTAGAGAGGACGTGGGTGGATGAGAGCAGATGACGGACCTCGGTGCCTTGAGTGTGAGTTTGTCTATATGAGTGGCCAAGTCGTCAACAGCAACACTACAGGCGAAATGTGGTCAATATCTGTCAAGTTCGACTTGTGAAAGTCAAACTTACCAGGAGGCCTTGCTGCTGGTTTGGCGAGGATGTGCCTTGCGGGACCTGGGGATGCAGACGTCTGCTTGGGGTCCGCCGAAGGTGCTAAGTGACAGCGAATTCGTTAGACCACTTGGTGGTGATGGATTGATAAACAATGTATACCTGCTACGAGGAGCGAAGTCGAAAGTGGATGCGGGAGTGTAAGACATCTTGTTTGTGAGTATGGGACACGAAATGCTCGTTAATTAGGCGGTGTAAAGAGAAAACGAGGTTGTCCCATTATGGACGCGCAAATCAGCCTCTTATACAACGTAGATCACGTGTTCGATCGGTCCGCGCGCGACGCCTCGAGGCTTCGACCGCAGAGGAACAAGCTCGAGCGAATGCGAAATCTTCTGGAAAGCAATGAACAAAGTGGATAGGCATTGAAGGGGTACAGCGTGGTGGTTGACCGCTGTCCAATCGACGTATAGTCATGAAATGGACGAATTTCGCGATGTGATTTGGTGATGAGGCTATATCTGGGCCAGTCCTCGTGTCATCAAAGGTCCGAGTGCGTCTTTTAGGGTCAAGACTGTCCAGCGCGGGAGTTAGCCCCGTGATACGATGTGGGAGGGAAGCCTGCCGGCCACGAGGGCCGCCACGATCGTATCAGTTGCAACGTTGGGTCCAGGCTAGTAGGGGCCACGTTTGTTGCCTAATGGAGAGTGATCTAGAAGGTATAGGATAGCACTCCACGTAGAGCACGGTGGTGAACTACACTTTGGATGATCGGCCATTGAGCGAGGTAGGCTTGAGCTGAGGTAGTTGAAGTAATGTCTCAAGCGGCGACCATATCGCGAGTGGGAGACAAATCATGTCCCAAGTAGTGACCATATCGTGAGTGGGATACATACATCACCGTGGCACTACGTGATGTTAGATACGGCAGAGGCAGGGGTGACTCTCTGATGTCTTTCTTGCGTAGGTTGGCGTAGGTCGGGGATAAAAGGATGTGCCAGGAAGAGGTGGGGGGCCGTAAGGTGAGAGCAGCAGGCTAGTTTACGTGCGATCAGCGTATGTACTTCTTTTAGGTGTCTAAGAGAGTGACTCACCCTAGTCGCACTTGTTATGATGAATGAATTCACCATCTCCCTAAGCTCACCGACCAGAGTACGGGGGACCTTTGGAGAGCATGGTGCCTCCAATCTATCGAGTATAAATCCAGGAGGCTTGAGGATTGTGAGTCAAAACCGTAGAGAATGCGCTGAGTTTATGCTTGTCGGGAGAATATTGCCTGCTGGCTATCTATCGCATATTTGCTGTCTGCCGCGTTCGCCACCACAGTCCCGTAAATGGCGAAACGGCCCAAGTCGCCGTCTGGAAAACCATTCATTGTCAGTTCCCTAGCCATAACTCAGCAGTCAAAGGGAGAGGCAGGACACGAAGAGGAGGAAACGCTCAACGACAGATGATGGGACGAAATGGGGGGTGGCGCAAAAGCAACTTCCCAGGGGAGATATTGGGACCTATAACTCAAACAGTTGTAAACAGCGGAGTCTTTGTATGATCTTCTGAACCGCCACACGCCCAACACGCGCAAAGGCCTAGACAGGTCGAGGCAGCTATACACGTAACCTTTAGCGAGGCAGCATGAATATACTGATAGTCACGCCCGAACGAGTTTACATCACATCCCTACCCCTCCCCTCGCAGCATTCAAAGAATGATAATTACAATCCAAAGCTAAGATAAGTATATGGTGGTGGTGGTGGTGCGGGGGGCAATTGCATTATGTCGCCCGAATGAGAAGAACCATGATAATGAACGCAACAAGCACTGCGACAACACTCATCACAACGAGACACGTTGTACTCCCCGTCTTCCCTCTGAGATCCCGCACACGCAGTCTCTCCTTCTTCATGACATCGTAGTTGCCCTCGAGTTTCAACTGCGCATCGTCCACCACACCCTGGTCCTTCGCGAGCGACTCGGAGAAGTGTACCGCGTTGCGCTTGAGTTGCGCGGACATTTGTACAAGTTGGTCGGAGAGCTCCTGTTGCAGCGCCGCAGAGTTCTGAGCAAAGGCGGGAGTGGGGGCTTTCGCTGGCCGCTGCGAGAGGGTAGATGGAGGAAAAGTGGACGCAGATGCTGGTATTGCGGAATGGGAGATGGACGGGAGTGCGTGGTGCTCCGACGGCGCAGCGGGCAGAGCGGAGGTCTCTGCGGCGGACAGCAAGAGGTCGTCAGTCAGAGGTTGATGTACTTCATCTGCGGGGAGCAGCGTCTGGACATGCAAAGTCGGAGACGAGGCTTCCTCTGGCGTGGTAGACTCAGGGACAGGTATGGGCAGCGTCGACAGCAGAGACTGTGGTCTTGATCGCTTCGGTGTGACTCGCTGCAGCACAGGGTAAACATGTATATGTGCATCACAGTAATAGAGTTGCATACTTTATCAACCGCAACGATGAAGTCCTCCGTCTTGTCCAGAGCTATTCGTATGTCCCGATATCGCTGAGCAGATTTCCTGGGGCCAAGTTAGTTGTAAAGCAACACCCGAGGCCACTGCTACTGACGGTGAAGAAGGATTAGGATCGTCTGCTTCAACGTTCTTCAGTAGTTGCCTTGCATGTTTGATTCTCTATAGGAAAGACGAGGATTGGTATGAGCTTGACACGCCGAGAAATGTGACGCACCTGCAGTGTGCCCTGTGCCTTTATCCACGTATCGCTTCCTCTATCTTGATCCCAGGTATCGTTTTGAATAGAGCTTTCCAGCCTCTTCACCAGCCGCCCCAAGTTTATACGGTCGTGGACGAGTTGCTCGGTAGTCGGGAGGTTCATGGTATCAGGGGGAGAAGCGCGTGGCTATTGGCAGCGACACGTCGATCGTGTTTTTTACATTAATTTCCCTCAATCCTTTCATCAGTGACTTAGACAAAGAGACAGGAGGCACCACCACTGCCTAGTATCTCAAATCAAGGTAAGTATTGTATTGAGCTCTGTAAATGACTATACCGATCATGACCGCTCGTTTATAGCCTTCTTATGGATCCCCCGCTACATCATCGACATCTGTTATACCACACCAATGACCCTCCTACTGAAACAGAAGCTATTTCTGCTCGGCATGAAATGCACGAGCTGCAGCGAGAACTATCCCAAATAAACAAAGAAATCGCAAGTTCATCTAGTCCATCCCACGCCCTCTTAGCGAGTCAAGAAGGCGTGAAAGACGCCATAAAGGCCTACAAAGGATTACTCTCACCCCTTCGGCAATTTCCAACCGAGATGCTCTCCCTCATCTTCATAAACTGCCTTCCCAAATCCCCCTTTTCTTATTCCAACACTCAATCCCCAATAATCTTGGAATACGTTTGCAGAAGGTGGAAGGACGTGTGCAGGTCCACTCCAGCACTCTGGTGCTACATAGACATTACCAGTAGGCTGGCCAGCGTTCTTAGGGCCACAACAATTTGCCTATCCCGCTCCGGCAACTTCCCGTTGACTGTTGTGTCGCGGTTGTCGAACTCAAGCTTATCGGACGCATTTGCTGCGACAACCCGTTTGTCAGCGCACACATCTGCTGCAGTTGATCTGCTGCTTGGCCAATCGGAGAGATGGCTCCAATTGGAACTCACTCTCATGGATGAGCATTTCGAAGCGTTTTTGGGGGTGAAGGATAGGCTTCCACTGCTCCAGAAGCTTGCCATTCGCACCTTGACGCGGGCCTCAAATCAGTACACAGCGTTTGACTTTTGCACCAATGCTCCCATGCTGCGAAGCTTTCAATGGATCAAGGCTGGTTCAAAGCAAATTTCCAGTCGGGAAGACGTGATCAACGTCCCATGGCATCAACTGACCAGCCTGGATATCAAAGTGCCGGGCGGTCCCGCAGGGCTTTGGCACATCCTCAACGACTGCCAAAGTTTGATTGATCTTCAATGCGATATATCCCGTGGCCATGCGCTGGGACATCACAATCTTATTCCTATCAAACTTCCCACCGTCCGCTTCCTGTCATTGACCCTCCCTTGGACCTCACATGTTCTTTCCACGCTCACTCTGCCCTCTTTGGAACGCGCATGCTTTAATTTCCACCACCGTTGGCCCGATGTACCAGTCTCCAACCCCGTACCTTGGCACATCCATTCTGGATTCGTAGCTTTATTGTCGCAGTCGCAATGCTCCATAGTGGCCCTTCGACTGGGACAACTGGACGAGCATAACTACTTTCGGCCGGAGGACCTTGTCCCTTGCCTGGAGGCGGTGCCTTCCCTCGACCATCTCGAACTCTCTTTCGATGGGGGTATTACGCTTATTGAAGAATTGCTGTACAGGCTTACGATTCAGAGTGGTGCTGAAGCATGTCTTCTTCCGAGATTGACAACGCTTGTAATTCCCGAATTGCGCGGTCCATTTCCGGATGCCCTCTTCGCAGATTTTCTGCGGTCACGCGCGGATCACCATCGATCGCGGGTCGAGCGGCTACAAAATGTTGCGATAGGCGACACCGACTTGGGCATACTTATGACGCGCACTCTGGAAATGCTGAGCACGCTGGAAGCCGAGGGTATGCGGCTTAACGTTGGCACCAAGATTGCAGGCTTTACAGATGGTTTCATATGATGCTACTCTCAATAGCAATGTATTTGGGAATGCCGTTGATATGTTTTATCTTGTTTACCCACAATAGACGACGCGAACTTGCAACTTCGTCACTGGCTCGGATGACCTAAACCCAACCTAAACTATGACCTTATTCTTCAGGGAAAATGTTTGACAGCTAGTGTGAAGTATTTGGAGTCAACATTAGGACTTTTTTTAAGTGAGTAGTATCAACAATGTTTTGCACTCACGATGATCTTTGCCGCAGTGCAACGTCCAACGTCGTACACTCTGGTCTCTGGTTTCACTCCGATTCGGCATCAGCACGGCTCGGGTCCGGACACAATCGGAAATCACCGCCACCAAGCATCGCTAAATAGAGCTCCTCACTCGCAAAATTACGACGCCAAAAGATAATGAATAGCCACAGTACTACTATAAATTATCTATGAATTTATGACTCTATGATGGGTAGGAGAAACCGATTATTGAACTCGAATCCTTAATGTTGAGTACACCAACAGCAGAGACCCCTAAGCGGATTCGATTGCCGAGCCAGAGCCGCACTGATGCCGAACCAGAGCGAAACCAGAGACTTGATCGTATGGTGTTTGACGTTGCACCATGGTAGAACCTCGTGAGTGCAATATTTTCTGGGTAGTATGCAACTAAATACGGCTCTAATGTTGATTCTGCATCCCTTTGACCTAGCTCCAAACAATTTCCCTGAAAAATAAATCTATAATCTATACTAAACCCACTGGCAGCAGTCTGTCCTCTAGGCTCTGTGGGCCTTGAATTCAATCTACGCCCGCATTCACCATTTCAGGGCTGTTACTATTCTTTTTAATTTCCAGCATGAAGTGTTTTGCTGCGACTTCATTCAGTCAACCTCTCAGGCTCGCGTTGGTCTCGCGCTGCGAATCTGCAACGCAAACTCTTTGCAGCATTGTTGCAGCATATGGAAACCTTTTACTTTGTGATGCTCGCTTTGCTTCTGGGAAATGCTGGAAGAACAACGGGTCCACGGGACATGATGTCTACCTTCCAGGCATGCTCGCTGAAATGCTTTCCCAAGTGTACAGCAGATAGTAACACACCAACGCTTATCGAATCGGAATTCGTTGGTGTGAGTTCATGGTTCCAGGGTCTATCCCCGACGACTTCACTTGCTTCAAATAAACCATTATCTTGTTCTACTAAACTGCAGATAAATCTACTTGTACTCATATATCTCTGAATGTTCCACCTTTCAGGATCAAGGGCAGTACTGTGTGTGCAATTTTTTTCAGTGAGTCTACGTAAGGAATTACTTCAAATGACACTCACAGTGATGGTGAATGCTCCGCTGCTAGGGCATGCACGAACAGGTGCGTCGTTTCCACAGCCAGATGGGTCTTGTTATTAATGAGCATGCTATAATTTTGCAGATAGGTGGGTCTTAGGGAAGACTTACCGCCAATAGGGTAGGCCTGGCTACAGGCGCAGTTTGCGCTGGTGCACTCAACGGTACCGCACCCGCCGTACGGCGAGGTGTTGTGCGCGACAATCTACAGAGCGCCGTGAGAAAGATGCGTTCAACTTCGTAAGTTTCATCACAATTACCTCCTGAGCCACGGTATAGCCTTCGATGTTACTGATGTCGTAGTAGTCAAGTCCGCCAGAGTCAAGCTATCTCGGCAATTCAGTTGAGTGAACGATGGACACACATCAATATTGATTCTCGCACGACTCACGTTGAATTCAGCCATAGATTCCTTGGACACAGCGTCTGCGCACCTGGCACCACCGGCGTTGCGGCAAATCCTCGAGTTCCAGCCATTGGGTACGACTATGTTGACGGTTTTGCCTGCGCCGATGGTTCCCGGCTGGGCGCCAGTCTATGAAAGCAGCTATCAGTAAGCTTTTTTTTGACGCATGACTAGACGCTCAGTGCTCACATAGGCGACGGGGCTGTAGGTGCTGTCAACCCATACGGGCACGCCACCAGTGCATTTGTTCGTCAATGTGATGGTGTGGGAGGCCATTGCTGTGGCCGCCGAGGCGATAACGACGAGAGATGCAAGCTTGAACATTGGTAGGAGTTGGGTTGAAGTTTGGAGAGGAGTGGTAGCGTTCCCTTGAATTTCTGTTGTCTCCCTTGCCTCGAACAATGCCCGTTCTTATAGACATGCCAGAGCGCCGATGTTGACAGGATGCACGCATGATCCGCTTCGGTGTTGTACGCATTTACCGCGGTGATTACTCTTTGTACAGGGGGCATTGGGGGATATTGACGGACCATCAACGGACTAGTTCTGCGATTCGAAAATTAAGTCAAGAGTACAATCCATGTGGCCTTCTTTCAAACCTGGATCCCAACCGTTATTTTTGGTCGTCCATTGACCACATTATGAACAATAAGTTCTTCAGCGCTTCCGCATTCTCCTTCCATGGTATCTTGCCCTCCAAACTTGGCGTGAGAGTTTACATCCCATCACGTCGAAGCACAGCCCCGATGAGCCAACGCATGTCTCTGAAGTCCCGTGAACATCGAGAGTTCCTGCAATTGCCGCGTCTGACTTTTCTGCGAGCCAGAAAGGTGAATTTGATTGAACCTGCTTCACACGTCACGATGCGATTGAAGAAGATGCCCTGAAATTGATGAACACTGACGTCGGCCATGAGGCCTGAAGCATGAGTACACCTGTTCGGCGGCGCCGACGTATCGGCAAGCCCGCGCTGCGCGGTGATGTACGCTTATTAGAGCGGCGATATTGCCAGCTCAAGATCGCGTTCTAGTTCGTTCCTGTCGCCTGCGTTGAAGTGAAAGCGGGCAGAAGGCCCATTGACCATGTGCATGGACTTTCCGAGTCCGGTGATATACGCTTTATGGAAGCCCCCTGGACACGTACCAGTTACATTTCTCGACGGGCCTAGAAATCATACAGCGACTATCCCTCAATTCGAGCCACCAGAAATTCACATGCTGTAATTACAGGGTACAGCAGGTTTCCGTAATTTGGAACCGCAACGGTTCCTGGTGAATGAAGCGTCGAGGGGTGTGGCGCTCCCAAAATGCTGCAGCAAAGGTTAGACTATGTTATCCAAGACAGCATTGAAAATGACGTACTCGCTCACAAGACCTCTGCCCTCAGTGACCTGTTTGAGCCGAGACATTTTCCCAGAGCCTGGATGAAAAGTAATTAACTGGACGTCCTGGAGATGATCACGCACAAACGTACTCGCAGCGCTTGAGAAGACCTGCATCCGTTATGGTGGCCTTTATGTCCGTTTCATTGGTGTCTGTCTTGTTAAAGAGCATCTCTGAGTTGTTGATGCTCCACCGATCCCAGTGGGGGGTGCGATTGTCAGTCTCGAATTTGGTGTTTGGGTTCAAGGAAAGAACGAGATCGATGAAAGATTGAGAGAACGAGTCGACGAACTCGGTATTATTGAACATCGCCCCGAAGCTGAAGGCTAATTAGCTTGCTTTGTTGAATTTCATTCTTGACGGTCATTCTTACGATGTGAAGTAGTAATAAATATCATCACCGTGATTTCCTGAAGCAGAGGCTTTCTGAGCGGCAGCATATGATCTATGGGTAACCGGCCACGTACCTGGAGGAATTGCGAACTCTCCCTGACAGATCTTTCATCAGCAGTGGCATCTGAGGCAGACACTATAAGAGACCCCAAGTACCTTCCAAGATCTCCCATTAAATGCGCGCAGAAGCGAATACGTTGGACAAATGAAAATTGCTTCGAACAAAATTAGGAAAGTGTGGGCTGTAGGAGGAAATCGCTCACATTCCCCCATGATAGCAATTGCTTGATCGTAAGGGGTAGGAAGTACATTAGTGAAGGCTGCGTACCCGCTAGCGACCTCTTCGGCCTGTGGTCCACTGAGTAGAGGAAATAGTTGCTTCGTATATTCCGTGGTATTGGTGACCGATGTCAGCGTGAAAAAACGCCCTTCAAAAGTATTCGTTGTTGAAAGGACAATTTCCTAGAGAGAAAGATTTTGTGAGGTGATTTGGCAAGAGAGACCAAATATCCTACGCCGTTGACAGTCCCACTCTTCAATGTTACCGAGGGCCTTTCGATGATGAATTGCCCATCAACAACGGGTACGAATGTATACGTCCCATAGAAACTTTGGGTGTTGATTTGTATGTTAGCATCATTGAGAATTTCCGCGTCGACATTTACGAGACATCCGAACGAATCGGAGACATTAAAACATCTACAGGAATTCGTAAGCAAATTAGGAAGGCTTCTCCCTAATACATACCCAGTAAGATTGGTGATGTCATTGTACAGCGTCTGCAAAGACGCTTCAGCTATGGAATATAAATTCTATCCAAGACCATAGAGGCTCACCGAAGGTACAATGCCGTCAGCGACATACTGGGATGGCTGGAATATTGAGCTGGTGATGGCAGCGCGAAACAAAGGCGGTTCAGTGTGCCCGCCATGAGCCTGTGTACGAGGTTAAATGGCAATCGCACTGGTATATGTCATAGCATACCACAATATGCTGCAGTACAGAACCAGCGCCTACTCTCTGTGTTAGTTGCCGAAAAGCCGTGTTTTGTTCCTGAACATACCAGCTGTAAAATGGTCAGATCGCGTTTTATTCTGGTAATTTTATCAATATGTCACATACCACTTTCCCCCCAAATAGTCACCTGTGCAGGATCACCTCCAAACCTCCTGTTTTCAAACCTGAGGTGAATGAAGAGTGGCGAGCATAAATTACAAACGATATCTGCATCGAAAATCAATAGATGGTCGAAGGAGATATCAACAAGGCTCACGTATTTTTGAACCCATTGAAGGGCAAAATTTTGGTCCACTGAGGACCAGGTAATAAGATAGACGCGAAAGCTATATAATTTAAGAAAACGTACGCAGACCGGAATTCAATGCGCCCCGTTCCTGTACCACAGGACCGGCCAAAAAGCCTTGAGGCAGTATCAACACAGGTAGGAAATTCGTTCCAGAAAGGACGTACCGAATGCCCCCAAGCGGTATTGAATGAGTACGGTGATAACTTGGTTGTTGGAATCTACGGTTAAATCAGTCTGCCCGAACATACTGACATTCCCGCTAATATATCTATTTGAGAGACATCAGCCCGGCGAGTGCCCTGATGTAAAGCGATGTTGCTACCCTCCGCTATGGATCCACACCTGTGGGAGAGGGGATAAGTAAGCTCACACATGACAGAGAAAGACATCTGGAGCTTACGATCACGGGCAAGGCCTTGGCTGTATGCGTATCATAATTGGGTACCACAACGCTGTCCAAGAGTTTAGTTCACCCTGACATGCAGCGTAGCTGGAAATTTTACTCTAGGAATAAACAGTCTTCGGATGTATTCGTGGGCTCCATTTGTCGCTTCCGAAACGAACTCGTGGATGATGTACCGAAACTTAGGGCCTGAAAGCATTGGGGGGGATACGATGTGGCGTTCTGAACTCCACCCGTCTTGGCGGGTGGTTTGGGAGATTGGAATCGAGAGACACCTGCTCGAAGTTTTAGTCAGTGTCTCCTGTGTTTGAAGAGGTTGGGATAGTCACCAGTGGGAGGAGCTGCATATCGAATCCCAAGGAATTGTGTAATGTTCGATACAGCATCAGTCGAACCGCGGTAGCTCGCATATCCAAGATTAACAATTGGTTCAAAGCCATTACCCGAAATCGCAGCTAAAACTGCCAAAGAGTGTGTGAATGTTTGAAAAGCCAGAGCCGTTGCCAGCAGACAGGAGTATCGGGGCATGATGATGAGTGCGTCTGCCTGTGATAATCTCAGCGATGTATTTGTAGTTTCATCCAGCATAGCCCCCGGTCTGTGGAGTGCGCGCGTGACACAATGCATGATCGTTTGATCTTAAAGTTGACTTCAAGTCTTCAAGGGCAATCAATTGTGATTTGGATGAATCCGAGCTGGGATCTCCCGAAAGCCAATAGTTCTTGTATTTCAAAGAGCTTTAGAGGCAGAACATAGGAGCGAGGTGGACAATATGCATATGGCAGACCTTGGAAGATATGAAGGAAGAAACAGCAATGTCCAAGAATCAAGATGGCCCAAGTGGGAACGGCCCACTAAACCACGTGGCCGCCCTGTTCATCCGATTTCGCTTAACTTGCGCTTGTTTGCGCTTGACTTAGAAGCCCAAATTAAGCCAATCAACCTCTCATATTTGTGAGTCTTCACAACCATCACTGCTGATGCTATGAGCCTTATCGCAACCGATCATCTACAGTACTATTATGTCGGGTGATCCAGACTCCAACATGCCAAGCACCAGCTTTCTTGCTCTTCCCTCGGAAATGCGCTTGTCTATTTTTGAAAAACTTTTCCAGCAAATAGTCATCTCATTTGGGGGCTCGCTTGAAAGGCAGACCGAGCCATTTGCAGTCCTGTTTGCATGTTGGGAATTATACCACGAAGCTCGAACGCTGCTCAAGCGCGGTATCACTCTGCACTTTGCGTCAACCAACCTGATGCTTCAAGTCCTACTACCGATGTCATCCGAGGACCGTAGTCAATTCCGCCACATCCGTGTCAAAGGATATTCACTTCCCACCGACTTCTCCACAACCTATTTGCCGACCGCGCTGGATATGTTGTCTGGTCTACAGCTCGACACATTGCTCGTCGAAGATGTCTATCATGATGACGATGATCCGCTTGCAGACGAAAAAACATACTGGGAGGTTGACGCGTTGATTGGCACGAATGGCTGGCGCCAGCTGCTCTACTACTCGCCTACATCGGAGATCTTAGACTGGCAGTTTGGGCAAAGCTACAATTTGGGGCGCAAGGCACAACCGGCGGAGTGGCAACGGATCCTCATCGAACGCGATGAGAACCGCTCCGATGGACTAGTATCATTGCTCAAGGGTAGAGGTGACAATTGTATTTTGGCGCCCGACCCTCATCGGATCAGCGCATCAGAGATGATTTCGGCGGACGACTGGGAGCGTTTCGAACAAGGTTCATTTTTAGCAGGCGGTGGTCTCGGACTGGACGGATTTTTGACGAAGGAGATGAGCAGACCACTTCTGGTTTTTGCGAAGAGGTTTGGTGCATACCAGCAGACGGGCGAGAGATTGCCGGAGAGGCTTCGGAGGCTCATAGACGAGTTTTCCGGGGACTGGTCACGCATACGAGATGATGTTCAGCTGGATGAAGACCTAGAGCTGGATCCCATTCCTTGGCTCTGAGTGCAAAAAAAAACATCAAATATTACTAGATCAACAATGTAAGCATCACGAGCAGTTTTTCCACAATGACAATAATAAATAAAAACACGATAGCGGCAAAAGCGAGCTCAGAAACAATGCATCTATTTGTATATTATAGGCAGTCGATAGGAATGGGGCCTCACAACGATTCAATACTGAATACCGATGTCAAACACAACCATGATACGTGCCGCCTATCCTCATCATACACACTCGAATCGTACCTGTGCCACGCCAACCCGAATCTCAGTGGTATATCGTTCGACTTACTTACTGAAATGTGCAGGCAGTTGTCCTGCTATTCGACATGTCATTAGAAGAACTTGCGGCGGCACCATAGTCAGTGATCAAGCCGGCTGCCCTGGAAGTGTCTCATATAAATATTAGCACACCTGCAGTCTCGTGAAATGGTAAATCTGTAGACCTTCAGTCCCGCGCATGGCTTCCAAATTATCGATCAGTATCCAAATAAGATCTGCATTCATTCCAGAGCAGATTTGGTCTTCCAATGCAGGTATATATTGGTGCAATGTACCCGCATTGAAGGTACGATGACATATCATCGCGTCCGCGCGAACCAGCATCTCGAAGACGACGACAGCCATATACGTACGGACGGGCACTGTGGGAAAGTTCGCCTAGGATGGCGCGGTGTTGGTATGCGCAGAGTTGATTTGTTAGCCAACTGAGTGTTCATTATATTTATCCAGGGGCCCTTGACGCCCTATACCGGCCTACATAGGGTCAGATTGATGTGAGATAGCAGGGGAACCAAGAACTTACGGCTTCGTGATTTTGTGACGCATACTTAGTGGCATCGGCCGACTGGCGCCAGCGGCTGAGCAGGCGGGGTCACCAAATGATCTCCAGGCGACGAGACATCTGTTTCAAAAGTTTGGCCTGTGCACGGAGATCTTGCACGGGAAGATCAGAGGTGCATGTGAATACCCGATATCAGAAAATGAGCAAACATACATAGCTTCAACAGCCGTCCTGTGACGACACGTTCATTGACGGGTGTAACTGGAGACTGTGCATTGGGCTACTCCGTCATCCATGCCACGTATAAAGGCGCGGAAGAAGCTCGTCGCAGCTGTCGAATGGTTGCCATCGATCGCCGAAGGGAAATCAAGCGGCGTCTACATTTTAAGGAACAGCGCGTTGACTACCAGGACCCTCCAGGACCGGACCCGCAGCACGTTGAAGACGACACTATCCGTACCTTGCTGCTGTAGTTGACTGCGGATCAGTCACTGAGTGGATTCCGAAGTTCGAACGCGTATTTGCCGGGGTGCCTAAGTCCACACGGCGCATGACGACCAACGCTGATAGACATCGTATAGTATTGGGCGCGCGGCATTGATGTGGTGTAAACATATTAGCAGTTACTGAATACAACATCGTCGGAAGTGATCTAGAACAAGAGAACGGTGGAGAAGAACCCCGCGAGTTGTCTACCTCACAGGCTCGCAACGGCGGCAGGGAGATCTGTGACCTTGCCAACAACATTGTATCGCTTGCTAACCCCAAGCCAGTTTAGTCGATGAGATACGGCAGAAGAAGGGAGTAAACGCACGAGAAGAACGCATGCCAGTCATTGAGCACTTTCATGTCCGCCTCCGGCAAGTCGCTGTAATCCGGGACTGCATCCTCCGGTTTTAAGCTTGACTTTCCCAAGCCCTTGGATCCATCCTTCCCTGCGAATATGTTGTATGATTTTCCTGCACCATAGACGTCCGCCTTGTGCGAAACATCAAATACGGTGCCTAGAGACACGTATGGTCGTCAGTGGCCGCCCGACGATGAATGCCTGAGCAACGCACCCTTGATGGCCACATAGATTGGCTTTGAGGTGTCCGATCCATCAAACTGCTTCAGCTCTTCGAGTGTGAAAGGATCATTCTTGGGAGGAGCAAGGTCTTCTCTAGCTGCTTGCATGATTGTTTGAAGTGGTTTCTCGGCTGCGATGGAAGTGGGTTTGGAAATTTGTTCAGGCCTTTGGCTGTAGTACTGTCGATAGTAGATAATCGATACTGGGATAGAGAGAAGAAGAGCGTAGAGAGGAATTGACGAAGACTCGAAAGTAAGCATTGCGCAATCGGATGGGTTGCGAACTTCCGATTCCGTTTGATTTCAGCTGCGCGCGCTCAGTGCAGGACCTACACGTGTCAACAATCTCTGAGCATCGTTTGGCGGATTCGACGGGATACTGGGCGAACCTTACAAGAGCAACATGGATCTGATTAGCGGTCATAAACGGCGGCTAATAATTGCTGGTAGCAATCCGCCGAGTCGCAATCTGGCTGCCTGAGTCTGTTTCCTCACGGCTACACAACGGCTACATTCCCTCGAACCGGTCTCTGAAACGACCTCGACAGCTCTTCGTATTCCGAGTTGCTTCGAACTAATTCTCTGTGTCCTAACGCTTGCGCCCCCTGTCAAATGAAAAGTTGGATTTCCAACTATGATGAACCCTTAGCTGCACTGCACGCATGTCGCCGTTGTTTGGGTGTTCCACGCTCCCGTGCTTCTTCAGCAGCTGAACAACGTATCATTCGGGCTTTGTTAACTAGCCGTCATGAGCCTGATGGCCGGCCGAGTTTTGGAAAGAACCATCGTCCCCAAGGGCCCAGTATCGCGTTGCACGCCTTCTGCGGTAAGTCTCACACCGATCTCAAATATTATATAGGATACGGATGGTTTACTGAAACTTGTCCCCCATATTTTCCAGTCGTAATGAGAGATAGGGCTGGGCATGTAAAGGCAGATTTCCCTCTCCCAACCTCCTCGTAGGTCGGAAAGCTTGCTCCAAAGAGTAGGTGTCTGGACAATCAAACACCCATGACATAAGCCACAAGCAAGCATGTTTGACATTCAATTGTTTATCAAATTCTC
Source organism: Athelia psychrophila (assembly GCA_001630335.1). Lineage (NCBI taxonomy): Eukaryota > Fungi > Basidiomycota > Agaricomycetes > Atheliales > Atheliaceae > Athelia > Athelia psychrophila. The sequence continues at coordinate 427,739 of KV417514.1, read as the reverse complement.
AAGAGGAGATGGTCTGAAGATGGTCACAATGGCAAGTCATTCTGTCGCTTAGATCTCAGATTTATACGGTGGAACTCACGCGGCGCGCGAACTCAATCAGGAATTCTCCCAAATGTTTATGTACGATAAGACCGCCATCCAATGGCAATACCAAATTCTGTCCACGTCTTAGATCCACGGATGATCATCGCCTTGCACTGGGAAGAGCTCGGAAATGATCACTCGCCGGTGTAGCAAGAATCTCTTTTTGCTAGATCAGATTTCAGATTCTCTCTCCTACAGCGAGAATACTGGGAAGCGTGTACATGGCGTCCTCCGTGTGCCGCTGTCTTGGCTATGCATGAAACACTACTATATTCCAGCCCCTCCTCCGGTGACAATTTGTAAATAAATGTCAGCGGGTCGAGCAACGCAGGTTGCGATTTCGAGCTCTCCGCGACACAATCAGATGGGTTAGAGTTCAACGACGGTGCAAGTGCGGGTTTTCATCGGTAAGCATCGACTGGCCATGGAGCGGCCGGGTCACCACAAACTGGAAACGGTGACTCACCCAAATAGACATCATTCAGGATCGGAGATTACCCTGGTCACTTGCTGGCGTAGCGGTCCGCTCATGGTCTCCTCTTTCCCTGAACACGCATCGTCCAATGAAGATCGCTTTCCTGGCGCATATCTCCATCTCAACTGGACCCTGACCGTGTCATTGTTTTTTTCCCTCACACCTGACGCTGTCACCGGCTGGATCTATCTTAGATGCGGCACTGCCATTACCTGCTCAGCTCCTCACATACAGCCTTCCAGCGTCATGAAATCAGAGCTTGATGGACGATTTGTTTTGGCTGCCGCGCTTCACTATGGAATATTCCGCCGCGAAGTGTTCCGCCGATACATCCTGTCTATTTCACATCTTCATCATCTCCCCAAGGCATGTGAATACACTGTCTCTTTTGTCTCCCTCTGCCTGCCAAGCATTGGAAGCCAATTGACCATTTTAATTTGTGGGTGGCGGCCCTGAGGCGATCCTTCCAGGCTGTCCGCGCCAACTTGATCAAGCTCTTCATACCCCACTGCCCCACCGCTGGGCGAGCCTGGCATATGATAAGAAGCCATGCATGTTTCCAATACGTAAATACAAATACCTATTGGCGCGTAGAGTGGCGAGCCAAAGCACGGGGAGGGAGGGGGGCCAACCCTCGTACTGGCAACCGGTGCCAGTGGGCAATGATTGTGCCTCAGCGCACGCGTACGCGTCAAGACTCAGAAAAGGTTCTTTATTTTAAGGTTCTCTTATTTCCAAGTTCCAAGCAGAAGCATGTACAAGAAAAAAATAAACAGGACATCAATAACATTATAGACTCCCTATTGGGTGAACATACATTGAAAAAGCTACACGGCTGTCATGGAACATGTACGGACGATATGGACAAGACGGACGCCAGCCCATAATGGGATCTGCGCGAACAAAATAGTACGGAGCCAGGTGATCGTATTCAGGCGGTGGACTACTGGCATAAAAGGCAGCTGTACGAATAAAAGAAGCTAAAAGTAAAAGAGTAAAAGTAAGCAGGTATAAGGAGAGACGGCAGTGGCCAAGGGAACAAAATGTTGAGGTCTAAAGTATTTCGGGATTTATGCAGGTAGCGCTTTCAAGATGGATGGGAGGGCAAAATCGGTAGGAAGAGGCTGCGGTACGCTGGAAGCGGTACACGCTTCGCTCAGCCTCTGGCGCATATCGTCCGTGCGAGCTTGGAGAGCTGGTCGTAGAAGTTAGCAAATGATGATATCCATGACTTTCGCGAGACTTACCTGGACAAGGCCACAAGGCATTCAAGATATCGAGCAGCGCCAAGACGGACTTGCCGAGCTCAAGTGCGGTGGTGAGAGACCGGTCGTTGTTCCAGAGAGAGAGGCAAATCGCGAGCTGGCTGGAGAACCAGGTGACGTTGAATGGGCGTCTGGTCAGCAGGTGGCCCTGCGCCTCGCCGAGATGGGTGATGGACGCCTTGACCCGCTTGATGACCTGGTCCTGGTAGTAGACTAGCAGAACACACGTCAGCGACAGCTGAAAAACAGAGGACGGCACGACTTACGCCACTCCTCAGCTTCCTTGCGGCTAAAGACAGGCTGATGAGGGATCCCGCTCTCGGATCCCTGCAAGCTGCGCAGAGTGCGTGTAACAGTGACGCGGGTGCTAGAGACTTCGTTCAGCAATGGCTAGTACGCAGAGGAGCGAAAGACGTACTTGTACAAGAACTCTCTGCACATGTACAGCAGCGCTGTGTCGACATTGCACACATGCATATCGAGCGCATCCTGGATGCTCTGCGTCTCGACCCACACCTCGTACGCGTACTCCGCGCGGGGCCGGTCGGCGAGGGCGTCCCCGCTGAGGCGCGTGGTGAAGTTCCAGAGCAGCATGACGCGGCAGTACAGCGCCCAGATGGAGTCCTTGGGCGACATCCCGTTGCGGTTCTCGCGGTCGGAGATCTCCCCAGGGAACAGCAGCGCGTACTGTCACACCCAAAAAATCAGCACACGCAGCCATCGAACCATATGAAAGGAAAACGCACGTTGCCCGGGTCCGTGAGGTAGAACTGCGCCGGCTCCTTGTCGAACGCCGCGCTCTGGCTCGAGTGCCCCGCGACGAGCGTGAGCGCGCTCCAGCACAGCCGCCTGCACTCCTCGCGGTGGTTCTGCTCCGGCGTCCAGCTCGGGTCCCACGGCGGCGAGTAGCTCCAGCTGTTCGAGAAGTTGTCCGGCGCGAGCGGCGGCGCTTGCGGGAGGCACGCGCATTTTTGGTTCTCCTTCGGGGAGGAGTTGGGCGACCCCGCGTGGGCGACGACGACGGGGACCTGGTGCGGCTTGAAGGCGGACACGTCCGGGTCGGCCGCGTCGATGGTCGTGAGCTGCAGCCGGCGGATGATGTTGTCGAGGTAGCTGAGCGCGGCCGCCGCGCGGTTGGGCGAGTACTGCGGGTGTGCGCTTGACTCGAAGAGCGCGAGCATCTGTGCGGGTGGCATTAGCGTCAAGAGGGAGAGGCATGTACGTGGAGACATACGAGTGCAGCTTCGGCGAGAGGCAGGTCGATCCAACCCGCGTTCAGACTCTGTTCCATGTTGCTGTGCGCCGCGTCGCGCAGCCACAGCGCGCGGTTCCGCCCCGCGTGGCCGAGCTCCAAGGAGCTACTCTTCATGAGCGTCGCGAGCGCGAGCCCGGCGTAGACGAGCGACGGCTGCATGCGCTCGCGCGCTTCGGGGTTGTACAGGTTGCGGATAAAGTAAGGGACATTGATGAAGGACAGCCAGTACCCGGTGGTGTTGAAGAGCGTCGAGAGGTCGCCAATAATGTCCTTAATCCTGCATGCGACAGCATTCAGCAGGGGTTACATTTATAGAACTTGCGGGAAAAACATACGAGTCGTCCCTCGTTGGGGAATAGGTGTCGAGCAACTGCTCCCACCATATCTTCCGCGCGTACTCCATGGAAGGCGTCGGGGGCTGACTCGGGGACTGTTCCCCGCCCTTGCTCAGATTCACATCACGAAAGGGCTTGTAGTCATTGTTGTGCGCTTGTTCATACGGACGGCGTGTAGAGGCAGAAGGCGATAGAGGAGAGTGAGACTGTACAACATACAAAGGAAAAAGAAGTCTAATCAGCGAAATAAAAAAAACGGGAGCCACGAGTGTTCATACTGCAAACATCTGCCCCTGCTCCATCCCCCGCGGCGGCTTCAGATCCATCCCCGCCCCCGGGCTCAGCCGCGGCAGGTGCTGCGGGTGCATCTGCATTCCGCCCTGCATGCCCCCCACGCCTCGCCCGACGACGTCGTACCCCTGCTGCGGCATGGGCCCCGGGCCCATACCCGCCCCGGCAGGGAACGTGTTCTTCATCGCTCCCCCCTGCCCCATCTCCTCTCCTGAAGCGCCCGCGCCAGACCGCTTTCTCTTGGAGGGCGGCGGCGGCGCGCTCCCGTCAGCGGGCCGCTTCTTGCACGACCTCTGCCGTGTCCCGGGCCTTTTGTCGGGCCCGCGGCGCTTGGGGGCGGCGTCGTAGTGGCACTCGTTCGAGCGGCGCACACAATTGTTGCACACGGGGCGCGTGGAGTCACACCGGATTTTGCGCGCGCGGCTGCAGTGACGATCATCCATTAGCGTCATGCTCGCAGGCTAGAAACGGAATGGGAATGGAACGCACCATTGACGACAGGCAATCACGACGCCTGAGCTCTCCTTTCTGGGCTCCCTCCCCCCCGAGGAGGTCGCACTCCCTGGTGCGGCCTGCTGCTGCTGGTCGTGGGGGTGCGAATGCCCGTGGGGATCCATCATCCCCCCTGGGCCTCCGCCGCTGCCGCCATACCCGGTATCTTGGGGCGTGGGCGGGTAGTGCTGCGCATGTCTATGCCCATCGGGGCTCTGGTCGAAGTACACCTGGCCGGGCGGCGGCGGGAGGCGCGTGTTGGAGAGGGTCTGCACGGGGATGTCGATGCCGAGGTGGTTGCGCGGGTGCATGTTCGGGTTCGGCTGGTACGCGTCTGCGGGGTAGCGGTGTGAGGCGGTGTTCTGGGCGGGGTGCTGGGAGGGGTGGGAGTTGGGGCCAGGCTCGAGTGTCGCGTCTAAGAGTTGGTTGGCGTTGGGCCCGCCTGGGTGTTGTTGGTGGTGCGACATGCTGCTGTAGCCGCTGTTGTGGTCGAACTGCGAGGCGAGGATGCCTGCTGCGTTTTGGATATCGTGCTCGGTGCGGTAGCGGACTGTGTAGTGCGGCGCGTGAGTGAGCGGTGGCAAACGGACACAGAAAAGAGTGGGTACTGACGATTAGCGTCTGGGTGTGCGTACGTGACGCCAAAGATCGGAGAGTGCAAGCCTGATCCCTCTTCGCTGGATGGCCCACTTTCTTCAGGCATAGAGCGGTGGGAGAAGGGGCTGTAGAGATCGCTGTTCGCACTGGTGACAACCATGGTGAGTACGGGGGGTAACGGGGCCAGAGAAAGACCACGGGGGTGGGGGAAGTAGAAGAGAACGCTCAGAGCCTCGCTCGTGGCTATATGTATTCTGGGGGGGAGGAGGAGGGGGACTGGGACCTACAGGTTGGATTGTGCGCGAACGGTAGAAGTAGTCTTCAGGAGAGTACCGTGAAAACAAAAAATTGCGAGGAGTCGCTTCTTGTGGACCTTTTCAACAAACCCGACACACCGGTACCCTATTTGTCCCGAACTCCCACGTTACAAATGGTTACAGGCACGGAAAAGCCGATTTCTCCGTTAACGATTAAATAATACCGTTAACCGCTAAATAACCTCCCGTAATAGAGCCCTAGGGGCAGACGAGTTCAAGAGGATAAGACGAGTCTATGTCGAGTCCATGTCCAAAATTCATATCACAGCGACGCGGCAGTCTGGGAGTTGCGGCTAAAGCAGGCCTCAAGCGACACGCAAGCACATGCAAAGGTCTCACGAGCGCGGATGGCGGAATAAATCCATCAAACCCCTTCCAACGGGTCATCCTGGCTTGCTCCACCCGCTTGGAAACCAGAGGAACACGCGTGCCTGATCCAGTGCTCTCTCTCAAATCAAGTTCAGAATCAGAGAACATTCGCAGCAGAACCTCCATGCCAGCTTGTTTATTTTTTCTCAAACGCGGCCCGCTCGCAGCCCGCGCCCGTGGAGACGTCGCGACTGTCCATTGGCTGCGTCCGCCATCACGATCAGATTACGCTTGTGGCGAATATACGCCTGGATCTCAGCGCCTACCGGCTTGTCCTCGGCACCAGTGGCGCCCGCGGGTTCTTGCGATTGCCTCTGATTGCCACTTGCAACCAATCGACAAGGTTTTGCGGCTCGCGCTGATGTTTGCGGCCAAATAAATTGTGGCATTGTTCAGGCGCTGTATCAGCCTCGCTTGGCCCTCGTTCACGGCCCTAGCGACAGCACTCAGGGCTTACGTCCGTCCCGTCGCGGTTGAGATACCAGTGTACACTCACGACATACGTATACGGTATATGCGGAACGCGCTTACCCAATTACCCATGGCCCTGGGGCGTACCGAACACCGAGTACCGTGTACTTGGCCCCAGGCCATGAGATGATGAGAGATTGAGAGTGAGAATGAAACTCTGAATTTCGAAAGGCGATGGAGATTAAACACTGGATTCTGAATTCTGGACAGCGGAATAAACACCGCCGGTCGGATGCGAAATACCCGTTCGGCGCGTTTTGGGGGAGGAAGGGAGCAATAGGTGGATTGCGGCGGCGGCGATGCAGGGGGCAGATGCATCTGAAGCCCGAGCGCCGAATCTCTAATCGCAACATTGCACTGGCAGTGACACTCCTCCCGATATTTATGCGGTCTCCGCGATGACACGTATGGCCAGTAATATTGAGATTCAAGTCAATCCACCTTTGTGGCTCATAATGCATTCAGTCATCGCTGTGGTCACTGAAATTTTAAGGTCTGTGCGATCATCGCTCGCCAACCCGTCGCCAGCCACTCGTCGCCACCACCGCAGCATGACAGCAAAGCCACGTGTGCCACCAATCAGATGCCATTGCGAAATGTCCGTGGGCGTTGGAACAGCACCGCGGAACCCACCCGCCCATTATGCTGAAGTCGGCTAACTTGACGCTGGCGGAAATCGCGTTTCTAGGCTCCGAGTCTTCCATCTGCATGCTGACGTCATTCGCGACGTCGTTGAGGCTTAGTCGGAGCAGTGGAATCATTTAATTTGATCTACAGCGGGCTAGGCATCGGGCAAGTATGCGCGCGCGTCTGCCAAGCGGGCTGTGCCTTCCGCGATCGACTCATGATGCACAATGAAACAAGCTTCGAGTGACGCACGGCGAGCTCGCTGATCGAGTCGTTAACTCGACTGAAAAGCGTACACGCATATTCAGGACTGCAGTCTAGATCTATTTTATTGGCGTATGGATGATGGTAACGACGATTTTGACAAGGCGGTCCCGAGGGATCATCCTGCACAACCGTATCAGCAGACGCAGTGTATTTACGCCCTGCATAAAAAATAAAGTATTTGGTCACACATGTAGGCCACCTCGTTGGTGACTTTCCTCTCCGCTTGAGCCCGACGTGATTGCATTCCCCCAATGTCGATATTTTACCTCCTGGCCACAGTCCGGTTCTCACAGGTTCTTACCCAGAATTTCAAATTTCAAGGCGACAGCTGAGCCTGGTAGCGACATATAAAAAGCCTCAGTTCAGGAGCACAGATCTAGACTGGAGCACAAACACCGCCGGAGACCCGAGTCTTCTGTTGGCGCGATTTAGGCATTGTGAATACAAGCACTGAGTCTTCCCCCCGTTACGCAGCGCGCCCATCTGACAGAATTTGCTTCAGTGCCAAGGTGCCGCGCACCATACATTCTTGATTTATGTGAAAGGATAGCTGTGCAGTGCATGACCACAGGAATGAACGGGAATGCACAATCAGACGCAAAACCAACCTGGATGCCACGGCGCCACCTGCCCAATAAGGCAACCCTTCCATTTTGGCGATCGTTTCTCCTCCGAGCTTGAGTGCAGATAACTTACATATCGGTGCCGCGCCTGCTCAGTGTTACATACTCCCCGCCTGTCTGTCGCTCATTAACGTCTGGACTGGAACTAGACAGGAACGGACAGCGGAAACCCGACTGGACATTGCATGTGGCTCTTTGCGTGCTGTGGCAGGCGTGAGCGTGCGGCCACGCCCGAGGCGGGCGTCGGCTTTGGATACGGGTGCGACGAGCGCACCCCGCTCATTCAGGACTCCCCCGAGGAGGCGGCGGCGTGCGTCTTGCGTTTGTCTGCTCATAATGACTATGTTGATGGAATTTGGGTTCGGTTCTTAGGATGGCCAGGCGGCTGGATGAACAGAAGATGAAGGAGCGCCTCGAGAACATCGTCCGCGCGAAAAAGGGGTGCGTCTCATTCTTCCTATGGCTCTGTGAATCGATGCTGATACGGACATGAACGCCAGGAACATGGTCAACGTCAACTCCCAGATCCCGTTCAACCTGCACAACCAGAACCTCAACGCGCACCATTCCTCCTCGCGCTCCAACTCCAACTCGGGCAACTCGCACTCCAACCTGTATTACAACTCGTACAACCAGCCGGGCTCGCGCTCGGCGTCGTGCTCCACCCTCGGCGACGACGAGGACGACGGGGAGATTGAGGAGGAGCGGCCGATACTGAACGTGCGCCTCGTGTACCAGAGCGGGATGGGGCCGGTGCATCGGGGGCGCAGGGCGTCGAGCAGCCGCACGCGGGGACGCTCTGGGCTGGTGCGGCTGGAGGAGAGTGGGCGGCGGGGAAGCGAAGATGGAGTCGAGGACCGGACCGTGGAGAAGAAAGAAAAAGGACAGGCAGATGAAGATAGGGGCGCGGAGGGCGAGCACGGGGACGCGGACGCGGACCTGTTGACGCCTCGCCCCCCGGCTCAGATCCCCCCATGGACCTCCAATACCGGTGCGGATGCGGCATCTCCCCCTGGAGAACAAAACGTGAGTTGACCCTGCCCGCCTTTACCCTCTTTCCCCCTTACCCGCCTGCCCTCTCCGGCCCACTGCCTATCTCCATTTTCGCATTCGTATTCCTTTCTTGATCTCCACCCTTGATCCCTATCCCGTCGTTCGCTAACCAACACGCTTTTTTCCTGACTCGCAGACGCCCGCACCGGCATATCCCAGTGCCCTAACGCTGCGCCTGCAACAAGCCGGTGCAATCTCACGCTCATGGGGCGACTGATCCTGGAAAGCTCAATTCCATGTCCTCTTCCCGCCCGCGCACATCTGCGGCGGGAGTAAATACTTAGCATTTTGGCTTTCGCTACTGCTGCCACCTACAGATCTGAGAGTCTCGCCTGCACTCGTTCGTTTGCTTTTGCTTTTGCGTTTGCTTTTGCCTCCGCGTGCCACGATCCTTTTTTTCTATCTATTTGAATAGCTTTATCTCCTTCAGTCACTATTCTACATGTTTCGGATCCATTACTTCTCCTTGTCTCTCTGTTCCCCGGACGCTGGCTGTACCTTACTTCTGCGGTCTCACCATCACCTCTCCCACATTCACGCTCATCTCCACTCAATGCATTGGGTACATGCATACCTGCTTTCACCCGGAACAGAAACACGCAAAGAAGTCCTGCTCAACTTCTCAAGCATGGCAACTGGAAGGAAGGTTAAACAGTTTATCCTATCTCCATCCTCAGCCATATCAACTCTGCTAAATATGAGGCTCATATCACCTTTCTTACACCTCTCATTCATTCGTCCTTCTGATTCGATCATTCACGAAGGTGATCGCGGTCGGCCCTGCCCCCATGACACGCAGCCGCATGCTACCTATTTACCCGCCATCCCATTGCAGAATCCAGATCGAGCCAGTCCGTTTTACCGGATTTTGCGCGCATCCGTTCCTGATTGACATGATGCAACTTGTTATCGCACTGCTGTACTGATCGCCATCGATAACGTTACACCACCCTGACAGGAAAACAGGGTCCTTTACGCTTTTGAGGCCTCTTCTTTTTCGCCACCAGTCCCGCAGCGTCTCCGCGGTGCTGTGACGAATCTCATTCATGCACATGTCTTAGATGTGCGTCGAACCGCTGGTTATCGCCTTATGGCATCTGGGGCATCGGGATCATGATGCTTCCGATTTGGCTTATCCTTCTGCTTCAACTTGCGCCTTTTCCCCGCCTCTGCACCCTCGTGGTCGCACACTCGAAGCTTGAAGCTTGAATATTCGTCATGACGCCACTAATTGCGCGCCTAATCCACCTCAGTAGAGTTGAATCCAGCTGGCCCTGGGATTCGCATGCCGACCAGCCATTTGCAGCCGGATACAAGGCTATCTTGTAGCCGTTATAGCCGTCAACATCGAAAACAATAGACAGATCCGCAAAATGGGCAGCACCGTGAAACTGAATGTTCACCAGGAACATTGTTTGGCATATTAGCGATTGCCCAGGGAAAGGGGGAACCAAGCAAAACGCCGCCTTCCTGACAAAGTAAACCTTCCAACACGTACGCCAGATTATCGGCCAAGGTGTTTCGCCGCTAAGGTTAGCGTTAGGTGCGTAACGTCGTGGGGTGGAGAACATGTCATGCATCGTCATCTTCGCGGTGATCTGCGTCTCCTTACCACATACCACATATACACAGGTGACTTGTGCTGATGGTCTGTGAGTCTGTGGCAACGGGCTGCAGATGACTGTTGCTCACTTACCGCTTGGCAGATACCAAAACACCACTTACTGGCAGGCCGAGGCGCCGGCGGCCATCACGATACACGTATTTCTCCGCTGCGCAGCATCCACTTATGTTCATGGTGCTTACGATTTTCAGGGCCGTGCGCTTGTATGTTTTGCCGTTAGTAAAGTTCCAGTGCGACGTCGGGCAGCTGGCTTTGTGGAACCAAATGCCCGCTAGCCGCTATATTTGGATACTCCGATTTCCCCGGAGTCCATGGCGGCGCATACTTACTCAGTGCCGCTCTGATTACTGGTATAACACTCCTTGACACCCTTGAAATTGCCCTGGAAATTGGAATGGACCGCGTAAATACCAGGGCAATCTCTGGCAAGTGACAACCTCTATATTAATATCCCTTCTACGGCCTACTTAGGTGGCAATAATTTTCAGTGAAGTGCCAGAGCGACGTCGGGCAGCTGGTTTTACGGTTAAACCTACACTTACAGGTTACAAATGCCTGCGTAAACCACCGCGACAATTGGCGGCCTCCGATTCTCCCGGCGTCCGACGTACAAGTACGGCGTGCGCGGCACAGACTCGATGCCACTGCAGAATGAAACCTGGAATGACGCGCGTATCAGTCCGACATATGTCCGTCAACCCAGCTGAAGCGGCCTCGGCATCGCATACTCTGACTATCAGGAACCAATCCTGCGGTAAAGGCTGCCGTGGAGATCACTCGGCGACGATTTCGAACACACTTGTGGCTAGAGCAGATCTGGGACCAGGAATCCCCTACTGGTGGATTGGATCGATCTGTTCGTCGACACCTTGGGATGGCCCGGTTGTGCTTCTCGGCGATTTCTTTTCAAGAATAGGGCATATTTACAGCAGGTTTTAGATTTTCGGTTTTGGACCCGCGGATTTTTGCTGGGGGCCAATCACGCGCATTGTGGCGGATAGGAATGAAAGTTGAATGTGCTCTCCTTTGCGCAACAAGGCTCCTCTATCTCTCTCTCATCTAAAAACTCAGGCAATTTTCAGGCCGTCTTGGGAGTTAAAGGATGCCCAAGGGCATTACAAGTGCGACGAGGTTGCCTCATCACGACTTCCAGATTTGCTTCTGATTTTCGTCGATCTGCCATTAATATTGCGAATACGCTCCAACATGTTCTAATTGTAATTGCTCGCTCATACGGCTCAATTGGAATATACTGCGTCGGACGGCCGGCATCTGACCTTGAAGCTTCTCGTTAATCGGAACCTCTGCTCTGCTCTATCATGAACCCGTAATGTTCCTGGACGCGACTTAATTACAAGCTGCAGCCACCTCCCTCTGCCATGCCCGCACCTCACTTCCCCACCCACCAAGTCTTCTCAACTTGCTCTCATTTTCCACGCCCCATTCCCTCACCCGCTCTGAGTACCTCTTCCTGACAACGCTGTGGTTCGTCAGACACCACCACAGGATGCCCTTACGCGTCACACATTCTGGCCACACCTCGCGGCAGCCGGGGCTGCACGGCGGTGCGAGCGAGAATAGGCGGAGAATGGTGCGGAAGACGATGCGCGGAAAGTATAGGGCGAGCGGCGGGTCGAGCCCTAAGCGCAGCCGGTGTCAATGAATGTTAGTTTTGTACTTTATATGACATGTGTGTCCTTACAAATGATATCCGTGGCCGCTCCAGAGACGAGTCCCTCAAGTGAACCAGGGTAGTCGCCATCGATGATCCAGCCATCCTGGTGCGTCTGCATGATATCTGTGACTTTGGCTCAAAACTCCTGTTTGGGCGTTTCCTTCCAGCCCGGCCGCCAGAACACCTCATCCAACGGGATGAACGGGATATTCAGTCTTGCAGCAAGCCAGTGTCCGACTGTCGACTGAACCCGATTTTGAAGAAACATTCGCACTCAATACAAAGTCTACTGGAATCAAAATTCGGTGCATCAAAATACTCGCCTTTCCAGCTCCTATACGCATTCAGATGTGCAATCTAAGCTTAAAGTTGTCTCTGGAGGCTTATCCAAAGGCAATCTTACCACTATTGCCCACGATTTGTATTCTGAATCTTCCATGGCCATCACCGAGGAAAGGTCCTCCAACACGTATGGGCATAGCGAGCGAATCACGAATGGGGGCTCGCAGAAGAAGTCGATCGATATCGATCGATGGCAGCTTTTCTTTTAACCGTTTTGTCGAAGCCCTGAGTCAAGTATACGTAAAGGAAGGTGACTCGGAACCGGGGTACCGCTACCGCGAGGCGATAGGAGGCGATGCATGCTAATCAACTTATGGCTAATTCGGTGGCACATACCCGCAGAGACTCGCACCCGCAGTCTCACATAGGCCGCAACAAAAGCGTCGAGAAACAGAAAATAAGATATTAATGCGGTATGGTTACAAATGCTGAGTCGTATCCTGTACAAATTCGTGAACCCTCCTACAGCCGTGTCGTCGGAGTGACTCGGAGTCCTCCACGATATCCCCGAGCCTCGATGTTGTTTAGCGCAATCAATGCCGATTTGATCACAGATTGTGCGCTAAGATGTGCCGCATGATGGTCAGAGATGCAAGCATTTCTGACGAGCATAGAATGTCAGCATAACTTTCAGCGGCTGGCAGAACCAAGAGCAACATACCGGCGAGAAGGTGTGGGTATGTTTCGTCCACTGTCAACATGCACCCCGATGACTTTTGGTATTCCGGCTCCCCGTACAGCTTCAGGTTATAGGAAGCCACAGGGTACCCGCGCGCATTAGTACACTGCACGAAGTCAGTACACAGTCGAGACAATGTAAGATATGAGTGCTCACCGCCCATTCCTGGTCCGGCTTGGTCTTGTAGGTCCAGAGATATTCCTGCCCATCCTGCGCCATGAACTTCCTGACAGTCGATCTAGACCCGCAAGCATGGTCAGATCTCGTGCGCTATCCCTCGAGGCAATTTAAAAACTTACTTTGCAAAGGGCCCGGAAAGCTTCGAGAGGTAGTTCTTCATGGGCATGGTCGTCCCGGGCTTGAACGACACCGTCCCGAGCGTGTCGTTCGGCCCGAAATCCAGTACGGCAAGGGGGTTGTTGTAGTTGAATACAACGCTATTGGTGCGGTCGAAGATCATGTAAATGGTGTGTGTGCTCTCGCGCTGCGTGCAGCGCAGGGTGAGCCGGACGCGGTCGTTGATATCCTCGAAGTCAGAGCCCGTGAGTTGGCCACAGCGATCCTCGAGCATGAAATCTTGTCCGTAATATGGCATGATGGTGGCGATAAGCTTTGGTGTATGGGGAATTGTGGGGATCTGCAGTGTGTTCAGCGGATGCTGAGGGCGTCTACTGGTGAGTTCCTTTGTATTTATACAAAGGTTTGTTCCTGCGCAGAATCGAGATGGTATCGCAGCGTTTCATCCAGCGGGTGAGACAGTAAAGGCCAGCTACCGGCAAACCACAGGAAATTAAACAGCAGGCGTCGATTCCCAATCCATCCTCATCGATGCAATGATAACACATCGGATATGTGGGCCGGCTGTTCATGAAGCAACAAAGCAGAGGTTCGTGGCGGACGACATGGAGGCGCGAGGCTGATCCGGATGTAAGAGGCGCATGTTTGAGCCGGCTGCGCAATATGGATCTGGAAATGAGGAGCCACGAGCAGAGATTGATCAATGAGTGCCAGCAGCTGCAGTAATCTTAATAGACCTCACCCTGAATAAACACCCACCAGCACCTGCAGCTCCGCGTCATGGCCGCTCGCGTGCAAAAAGCGCCGAACATGAGGTGGCCTCAGCAGAGCATCATGCAACTGCCGAGCGGCTAGCAAGACATATCCTTCACAAGTCAGAATCAGGAACAGCAGCCCTGCTTTTGATATATCGATATCGATGCAAAGGGCTGAATTATAACCGCGAGTCGCACAGCAGAAGAAAATAGAAAAAGGCATTGTTATCAGGATGGGAGTCGCACATGCATTTCTAGAGATGGTACATACGCGGGTGATGGATATAATCATGAGCAGGACTGACCTGTTCCGACTCGTATCGACGCTTCAATCTCGCCCACGACGCGAATAAGGGTAGCCCCTCGAGCTTTCGTCCCTATCCCGCCGCATTCGCGCCCTATCATCAGACGGTGGATCCCGATGAGATGCATGTCTGTCATGGCGGGGAGGAGTAAGTGAGGGGCTTCTCGGACGTCGGCCATGCGAGCGGTCGGGGTCCGGTGCAGGAGAGTGTCGGCGTCTGGGCGACCTGGAGCGGGAACGATCCCGGTGCCGTGGTCGAATAGCTTCTTCATCAATATCTCGGCCACTCGTTGCACGAATGGCTCGCTTCGCATCCTTCTTAATCCTCTTCTCTTCTTTTCGCTCAGCTTTCCTCTTCCGTTTCTCTTCCTTCTCCGCTACCCGAGCCGCCTCTGCGGCTTCTGCGCTCAGCTCTTTCGGAACTACTGCTGTAGCATTTGATCCAGATGCAGGAGCACCGTCTGTACCCTTAACAGCGGGTGCAAAACCTCTGATTTTGAAATGGACATGAGTTATGCACGCGCAAGCAGACCAACAAGCACTCACAATGCAGCTGACAACGCATCCGCCTCGGCCTCCTTCACCAACCTTATCTCCTCTGCTCTCTGAACGGCGTCATCGTCTTTGTCGCGATTGTACCAATGTACATCCTTGTTCTTCTGCCACCGGCCGGTAGGGGCGTTTATGCTATGACCCAGGTAGTTCTGCGTGGTGCGCGGTCAAGGTCAGTGAAGATGAAACAGCAGGATTTCTTCGCAGCATAACGCACCTCTCTGTCCTTGTCGGCAGATACATCTGACCACTTAAACTCGGCCTGACCCCCACGAGTACCTCCACGGACTGGCTCGAACATGTTACAAAGTCGAAGACAAGTAGCAGTTTAAACTCCGATCGTCTGGTCCCGAGTTTCCGAAAGGACAGCGTTCTAGTGGCCAACAGCTGTTCGTCCTTTCCCTTGCCTTTCCCTGCTACATCTTTCATGTTTGTTGCAATCTTTGGAGCACTAGGAAAATGCGGCGGCCTCGATACTATGGAACTAGTCTCTCCATCCCCATCACCAAAATGACTTTCTCAATTAAATGTGAAACTACCGACTTTCGAAATGTCCTCAGGGATCAGGACCCTTACCACTCACTACACGCATGTACATGTTGCAAGGCAAGATATCTGTCTAGAATCTGAGATAGGGCTTTTTTCTCCCCCGCTCTGAGGTGCCTGGCCAGGCAGAGGTATGTATTCACGCCCATGCATCTCATTATGTCATACCAACGCACATCAATATCGTCACGCTCGGCCCCTCGAGGTCAACAAGCTGAGGGGAACACGCGTATCTAATCCTATAATATTACATCTCCTATCACTGATTGACATCCTATCGGGCCTACCGCTCGCGGTGTTTGGAGGGATTTTCTGCACGCTGGCTGACTCGAAAGTCTAATTCTGCGTAGAGTTCATTCGAGAATTCAAGGGTCTCTGTCAAATGAATCTGTCTGTTGCGCCGACAGTCATTGCGCATGTAGGCGGTGCCTTCTCGCCGTTTATCACTCGGAATCACATTGGTGCGTGTCGCACTAAACATATCCCTCAGATGCACCCCTAAATGGCTCACGCTCTGCTTGACTGCGATAGGTTAATAACTGGGTCTGCCTCGTGCCCAATATAAAACTTCAGAACCACGTCCTGGATGTTCATTTAACGCTTCTTCTGAGGTTCTTTTCCTAGAGGTAGAACTGCGAGATCTACTAACGATCTGCGAAGATAAGGGCTCAGATAACATGCCGGATGCGTATCGCAATACATATGAATATCGGACCCTTCATTACGTGTATTCTTTATGATGTTGATGGTCCCGCCTTCCAGACACTAACCACAACCAGGTCACAAACCTTCCAGAAGCGGGTGGCTCTTTTGCTCTCCTTGTCCGCAGTCCTATTGTGGAGTAGTGTCTTTTGCGGGCGAGCTACGGCCCTGCACGTCCCGGCCATTTTGTTCAACTACGCACAATCGCACTTCCAGACCCCACATCGAAAGTGTCTGTTCCCCGGGGCAGTGGTCGTGGTATGTTTACACCTTGAGTTATCAATTTAATAGATCTTGATTTTTAGGCATTCACATCTTCCCAACGAAAACGGGGCTTCACCCATGATCCAGCTGGCGGTGACCTGTCCCACAAGTGACTGCGAAGCACAAGCTGCGATCTTGGCCCTTTTTTTTGCTACGCAGCCCCGGAAAACGCTAACAGGTGCGCCACGACGAAAGCCTCAGATGATTCTTGAAGGTCTCCGGCAGCCTTTAGACGGGTTTATTTGGCGTTATGGATGATCTTCCGTTTACGAGAACGCAGATGAGCTTGATCCCAATCCCAACTTCAATTCCAGTGACATCCGATTCCACCAATAGCACACATGGAATCACAACAATCCAAAAAGGCTCTCCTGCGCCACTTCAACACTGGAACCTGATATTCAAGCTATTCCAATCATTCAATGGCGACAGGTTTGTTGGAGCGCTGCAGGTACGCTAATTGCTAAATTTCTAGGAGGCGAATCTCACATGTGCTGGATATTCGTTGGCGCAGTTTGTCAAGCCACATAAATTAACACGCCTGCATTAACTATCTCGTCGGAAATTATATCGGGAACCATCGCGGCTCTAACATATTACAACTTGTTTTGCTGTCGAATAACAACATCTCGATCTTCAGTGTTCACTGGCTCGCGAGGAATTGTGTGACAGCCACCGTGAATTCTCCAGCTCCATCAAGCATCGGTACGTGTCCAGCCCCTCTTATCTCTACGAAGCCTACATCCCCACCAGCAGCGTTCCAGTCTTTGCTGAGCTGCTCCATCCCAACACGAAGCGCACTGTCTTTCTCCCCGACAACAATGAGGGTCCTGATGTTGCTCTGCAGCAACCCTTGGGCGAGCAGATCGTAATCACGCAGCGAGCGCGCGCCGAGCTCGAAGCCCTCCACAGAGGTGCCCGATATCATCTCCAGCACATCTCTGGATCTGGGCGTACCGCTGGAAGGGTGGAACTCCGAGTCCTTTGGGAACCACAGATCCGATATGAACGCGGCGAGCGCGGGCACCCCGTCGCGCCGTGCCCATTCTATCTGGCTATCGGGCACGATGTACTCGTGCGGGGACTTTGCTTGCGTGTCGCACGCGATCAGGCGCTCTGTCCTCTTGGGGTGGCGCAGAATGAATTGGAGGGCAGCTGCGCCCCCTTGTGAGACGCCGATGAGAGCATGGGCCTTCGCGATCGCAAAGTGATCTAGGAGTAACGCGATGTCGTCTGCCAAGTCTGCCATTGTGCATGTTGGGGGACTGGGCGCAGATGAAAGCCCATGCCCGCGCTGATCAAATCGCAGCACATTGAATCCCTTCGCTGAAAGGGTTGGCGTGACCGATGCCCATAATGAAGTGTTGGTGAGCATGGAATTGGAGCAGACGACCCATGGCGCAGAAGGCCCGATTTTCGCGGTGAGCGCGTGTAAGATGAGCGGCGTTCCAGGCACTGTAACATAGTGCTGCGCCAATGTCAGATCAAGCATCACTAACCGCGAAATGAAATGGCCTCACGTCTTCTAGTTCTACTTTGGACGCCGGCGTGGAGGACATCGGTTCTGAATGAAAGGAGAGAGGCCGAGAATCTGAGCGCCGCATTAACGCGCTCGCAAGGAGATCTGGTTCCAAAATCCGGTGCCATTTGCCGAAACGCACATTACTGTATAGCAATGCTTTTACAACCCCAGACTCAAACATTGGGCTTCGAGTCGACATCTTTAATATCGGCATCTTCTACCTTTTCGTCCGCATTCAACCCCAGCCCGTCCTTCCCCACTTTGCGGTCGCCGTCGCCGTACGTGGCGATATCACACTTGTATGAGCTCCACTTTCTCGCCGGGACCTGCCTCGCAAACATCTCGTTGATCTCCTCGAGCGTGCGCCCGCGTGTCTCGCCAATGTACAGCCAGACAAATAGCGCGGAGAGTATGCAGCCGCCGGAGTAGATGTATCCGATCTTGAGGCCGAGGCCGGCGCCACCAACTGGGTTATAGAGGTACGGAAGGGTGAACGTGACTGCCCATGCGACGACTGTGCAGATCGAATGATAAGTCCGGTGTTGCGATTGAAAGAAGTCAGGGACTGGAAAGGGGAAAGACGCACTCCAGAAGGCAGCTGTGCCGATACCCATGATCTTAGACCGGTTCGGGCCTACGCACATCTCAGTGGCGACGGACCACGCGAGTGGCCCCCAAGATACGTTGAATGCAAAGACGTAGATGCACTGTGGATCCGGTTCAGCCATTGTAAATGAAATTAGCCAGACTGGGAATGAACGTACGATGAATGCTATAGCCGCCTGGCCGTACTTCTCAGGGGGCACCGTGGGTGCGATTTGCGGACCGCTAGCAAGGCCGCCGATGATCAGCATGGAGATGATCTCGACGACCGAGCACCAGATGATAAGCGTCTTTCGTCCCACGCGCTCGATGATGAAGAAGCCGACGATGACGCCGAGCACTTCGATGATATCAATCTGTTGGCATGGTCAGCCAACTCAAAACCAGCGCACCCCTATTCGAAGCAACTCACAATGATGGTGATGAGGAAAGGATTCGCGAGCTGCAGATCAGTAGCGATGACCGTCGCGTACGAGAAGATGAACTGCACCCCGCCAATCTGCTGACCAGCCAAGACCCCGAAAGTCGATATCAACTTCCTGAGCTCGACCTTATCGGTGAACAAGCTCGCCCAGCTGCCCCCGCCGCTCTCCTCGCTTCTCCGCACATCCTCCTTGTACTCCCACAAGCCCTTGTCGACGTCGTAGTTGGGATTGCCCCTGTTGATGCGCAGAAGGTTCTCCCGTGCCTTGTCGTCACGACCGCGAGACACGAGCCAGCGCGGGGACTCTGGGATGAACCAGATGAACAGGAAGACCACGAGCGGGATTACGAAGTTGAGCCCAATGGGAATGCGGTAGCCGGCTGTCGAGGGATACGGGATGGTATGTGTGCCCTGGTCAACGCAGGCGCCGATGACCTGCCCGATGGCGAGCAGAAGTTGCCAGGAGCCGACGACAATACCGCGGATTGCGGCGGGTGAGCTCTCAGATAGGTAAAGCGGTACGCCTAGGTGGGTTTAGCGTGAGGTTAGGGGGAAGGAGCAGCCACGACCCACAATTTGAAATTTGGCCGATGCCCATCCCAAGCACGAGCCGCCCCACAGTCAGCTGCGCGATGCTTCCGTCGGCTGCAAGCTGGATGATTGCGCCCAATGAGACGAAGAAACATGCGGCTATTAAACCGCCCCTGCGCCCTCCTACACCACCAATGACTGTCGCTGTTAGGGACCCCAAGAGCTCTCCGACCTGCACTATGGATGACAGGAGGGAAAGCGTGCCGGATTTGAGGGCTGGGCTGCCGTTTGTGACTGTGTCGCCGAATCTCCGCAGGAAGGAGTTCATGGCGACGATGCCAGTAAAGTAGGTCCTACGGCCAATGTCAGCGTGTTGCGACTGGCGGTGTGCAAAGTCACTCACCCGTCATATCCATAGAGGACTGCACCTAGCACGAAGAAAGAGCAATAAACCAAAGCCCATCTGTGGTGCGCGAACACGAAAGGTTCGGTGGACTTTGTGAGTGCAGCTCCTCCTCCCATGGTGGTAGATGAGTAGCAGAAAGCGGAGGCCGGGTTTTCGTATTCATCTTGAGCGTATTCCCAGCCCCAATTTATATCGCAGGGTGGAGTTGAATGAATGCATATCCCAGCAACAATTTTGATATTTCATCCGCTTCCCCAGACCCCATGTTCAAACTTAAAACTTTGGCGTCGACAAAACATAGACCCGAAGATCTCGGGGAAGAATCGAGTGCAATGTTAATGTGTACCTCTCACCTGCTCAGGTCAGAGGTGAAAAGCTAATGGCTATTTGTAATGCAAAGTGGAGAACGAGAAGAATAATGACGAAAACTCGACGAAAACTAGTGGCTTGCGGCGGTCATCGGGTCCACCTGGCACCAGACCGCCGTTTCGATCAATGCTAAATGGGGCTTGTATAAATGCCCAGCGCCGATCAATTCGTTCAGATGTGGCGCGCCGTCTTGAACAGTGAAGTTTGTGCTCTGAACTGCCATTAGGGAGGCTCCAAGTTAGCTCTATTTGAATTTCGCTACCGATCAGTGCCTAGGAGCCGGGAGAATTTTGTTGGCAATTTCCAAGATAACTGCTATCTATGTGGTCATTGTACGCTAATGATTGCATCAGGGCTGTTCAAGTTGCCACTTAAAATTCTCAGCTATCCGAGTCTCTCTCTCTCAGGATTCCTGTAAGAAAGATAGCATTCAAGGGTGGCTGACAATAGTTGCATAGTGACTATGACAGGTTCGCTTAACTTGCAGTCAATCCTCGTGTTCTGCTTGGTACCTGCTGTCATGTTTGGATACAGCTACGTATATACTCGCTGAGAGTGTGAGACCTAAAGGCAGCCCGAGATTCCCGTGGCGCAATGAACCAGATTTTTGGCAGCAAAGGGCAATCTATCATCATCTAATTACAAATTCCTGACATAGATATCAATCAAAACTCGCTATACTATTAAATCAATTTCTGAACTCGTAGATAAAAACCCCGCTGAAATCAACCATCCCGCTCGGCCCTGTGGCCACCAATTGAGATTCCCCCAGATGCACTGGCTGTAGAAGTAGCACCAGGTACAGACACGTCGGAGTCCTGAAAAAAACATTTAGCTTGTAATGAAGAAATATCACGCAAGCACAACATATTCTTACAACAGGATCAGCCAACGGCGTCGTGGACTGGAAGGTCAGACCGGCAGACGGGGAGGTTGGTATCAACGGATGCCCAGAGCAACTACCTCGATAGCGTTGCCGGAGGACTTAAGAATAGAAATCATAGGCAAAGTCAGAGAGGATGATCCACTTAGTTCGAAAGCATACGAGCAGGATCAGAGGCTTAGTCTGTGATATTTCCAAAGTGGAATGTGACCAGATTGCTCCGGGCCGTCGTAGACTGCCGTTAGCGGAGGGCAGGAACCAGTCAGCAAGGTGGGACTCGCAGAATAGACCTCCAGAGTGTACGAGTTCAACGACGCTGCAGGAAAATGCTAATATGTCAGCAAAATATTGCAAAATATGTGCTCATATACTGAAACCTGACGAGGAGAGGGCGGGTCCGAAGCGCATGTCCAAGCTGGGTGTATAGCTCGTGTATCCCGAGACTCTCGATGCGATGACGCCAAGGGATTTATGGAACCGCTGGCCAGCAATGCCAATGGAGCAATCGACGACGCAGAAGGTAATATTAACTTTACAGATCACTAATTAGTACAAGGGTCAAGGTGATTGGGCAACGGAATACCTACAAAGTAGACCATCTCAATAGGCTTCGCGCCAGAAGAGATAGACGCAAGCTGCCCATTCACGAAGAATACATTTGTTACAGCTCCCAATCAATACAGAGAATTATCACGCCAGTGTTGGAGTCCGCGTACGTGGGCATCCTCTCGCTGCAAGGTCAGGGTATACTTACATTGGCTCCCAGTATGATGCATTGATGGGTGACATGGTTTGCAGCCGCACAGTTACTTGGCATACTAAACGAAAAGTAGGTCGCGACAATTCTGCCTTGGGTGTAACTTGGGACAGGCGTACCGTCAGATGTGCATTTCCGAGGTAAGTACAGATGTTGTTGAAAGATCGTAGTGTGATTCAAGTGTGATTTATACAATGTAAAAGCGTGGGTATGTTGATCCGCGGCAAAATTGTGAAAGAAATTCAGCGAGCGTAGCGATCATATCCCGTGGACACATTGTTACTCCAGCGTCAGCCACCAGTGATGCGAGCATCTGAATGGCTATGGTGTCTGGGCTGCTCGCAGATTCGTAGCGCGAGACTCGAAAGGTCGGCTGAAGGTGCCAGTGGTCGCAGCAGAGGTTTTCATGTCGGCGAAAATATTGGTAATAGAACTGAAATGGTGGATGCGGGCATAAATTGAATTCAAGATCCACAGAACGTCTACAGGCCTGCTGGTGGGTTCATGGCATCCGAGTCAGTGACTTTTGGTAGCTTTTGATGGTTTCAGTCCAAAGTTGAAAGTTCACGTTGTCTACTGTAACCGAAGTTAACCCACACTAGTACACAGTCAGTACACAGTCGTGCAATTCTCTAAATCCTCCAATCATGCAATTCTCGCCGGCCACTCCCCAGTCTCATTCGCGTAGTCGGGTTTAAAAGCGAAGACACCCCAAGCACCCAGCACAAGTTCAATGCGGCCGCTAAACAACAAGACGCGCAATGCCGAACGCAATGCTGTCGATGTACCTGCCCAACAGTCCTCGAGTCTTATATAGCATCTATCCATCGCCATCAACCGCACTCCGCACCTTCTATCCATTGGGTCAAGCTACTCCTCGTCACCATCCCAGACCCCTTTATCACACCTAGTCACCCGCGACACCAGATAGTCGACCTAACACACCCACTCCCATTAGTGGACGGGGCAATCACCCGCGCCTCATACGAGTTTGATGGCCCGAATGGGGAGGCCCTGTCTACGCCCATCTTTCTCCTCCGCACGCATGGTCGCCGCGGAATTCCTCGCGGCTGCGTCAAGATCAGCCCGGACGGAATATGCGTAGCGTTCAAGGAGAGAAGATGTGGGGGGGGGGGGGGGGGGGGGGGGAAGCCCTATCTCAGATTCTGGAATTTTAGAACCACAGACATCTTGCCTTGCAGCATGTACATGCGTGTAGTGAGTGGTAAGGGTCCTGATCCCTGAGGACATATCGAAAGTCGGTAGTTTCACATTTAATTGAGAAAGTCATTTTCGTGATGGGGATGGAGGGACTAGTTCCATAGTACCGAGGCCGCCGTATTTTCCTAGTGCTCCAAAGATTGCAACAAACATGAAAGATGTAGCAGGGAAAGGCAAGGGAAAGGACGAACATGTTTCTCGACGCTCTTGTTGTGTGGCCTATGGGAGACTGCGGGTAGCTGCGGGTCTCTGCGGGTATGTGTAGCCATTTGATCAGCATGCATCGCCTCCTATCGCCTCGCGGTAGCGGTACCCCGGCTCCGAGTCACCTTCCTTTACGTATACTTGACTCAGGGCTTCGACAAAAGGGACAAAAGAAAAGCTGATACCGATCGGTATCGATCCACTTCTTCTGCGAGCCCCCATTCGTGATTCGCTCGCTATGCCCATACGCGTTGGAGGACCTCTCCTCGGCGATGGCCATGGAAGATTCAGAATACAAATCGTGGGCAATAGCGGTAAGATTGCCTTTGGATAAGCCTCCAGAGACAACTTTAAGCTTAGATTGCACATCTCAATGCGTACAGGATCTGGAAAGGCGAGTATTTTGACGCACCGAATTTTGATTCCGGTAGACTTTGTATTGAGTGCGAATGTTCCTTCAAAATCGGGTTCAGTCGACAGTCGGACACTGGCTTGCTGCAAGACTGAATATCCCGTTCATCCCGCTGGATGAGGTGTTCTGGCGGCCGGGCTGGAAGGAAACGCCCAAAGAGGAGTTTTGCGCCAAAGTCACAGATATCATGCAGACGCACCAGGATGGCTGGATCATCGATGGCGACTACCCTGGTTCACTTGAGGGACTCGTCTCTGGAGCGGCCACGGATATCATTTGTAAGGACACACATGTCATATAAAGTACAAAACTAACATTCATTGACACCGGCTGCGCTTAGGGCTCGACCCGCCGCTCGCCCTATACTTTCCGCGCGTCGTCTTCCGCACCATTCTCCGCCTATTCTCGCTCGCACCGCCGTGCAGCCCCGGCTGCCGCGAGGTGTGGCCAGAATGTGTGACGCGTAAGGGCATCCTGTGGTGGTGTCTGACGAACCACAGCGTTGTCAGGAAGAGGTACTCAGAGCGGGTGAGGGAATGGGGCGTGGAAAATGAGGGCAAGTTGAGAAGACTTGGTGGGTGGGGGAGTGAGCTGCGGGCGTGGCAGAGGGAGGTGACTGTAGCTGTATCTTGTATTAAGTCGCGTCCAGGAACATTACGGGTTCATGATAGAGCAGAGCAGATGTTCCGATTAACGAGAAGCTTTACGCCACTTCGAGGACCTTTCAATAGCTCAGCCCCTATACGCCGACAAACCGGGACTTCACATCCACGATTTAATTCAATGGGTTCTTCAACAAAGCACACTCGTTCGCCACGATGAAGGCTATCGCGCGCTCGCCGTTGGACTAGGGTGCGATGCACCCTCGCTGCGCACACGAGGTCAGAGGTTCGGCATCGGACATCGGAAAGGGAAAGAAAAAGTAGAATACTTGTACTGTCGTCTTCTTCAGTCAACCACCAAAACGCCTTCCGTACGCTTGCCCAATCGACTGTCCAAAGCCACAGCCACGCTATCGCTCACCGTCGCACTGCTCTGTCATGCATTTAGGACCATAAAAGCCCCGCATGAACCAAAGTCATGGGCTGAGTGCGAAAGATATGTGCCGCACTTCACTGCTCTGGGAGCTCAAGAAAAGACACACCCTACAATGAGTGAAGAATACCTGACGCGCATGATCGGATCGCGGAATATTTCAAGAGTCGTGGTCGGTACAAGGAGGCTGAGTCGCTGCTTAACCGATTGCTGGCACATCGCAAGGGGCGGTTCGACCATCGCACCTTCGATACTATGTATAGCCGTGCTGGAGTACATTACCAACAAAGGAGGTACCAGGAAGCAGAAGCACTCTATTTGCTAGGGTTAGCAGCGGAGGTGAAGCAGCATGGGGCTGATCACTTGCGCACGTTCGCAACGGGGAACAACCTTGCTCTCGTATACGAGAGCAAGGGGAGATTTGACGAGGCCGAAAGCTTGTATGCGCGAGGGCTGGCAGGGCAAGAGAAGCACCTCGGGCGTGACCACCGGGACACACTCACAACGGTGAACAACTTCGCTAATCTGCGTGAGAGCCAGGAGAGATATGAAGAGGCCGAACACTTGTATTTGCGAGCTTTGGCAGGGAACGAGAAGGTTGGGGCTGACCACACCGACACGCTGATGACGGTAGACCACCTCGGTCATCTATACACGCAGCTAGAGAGATATGAAGAGGCGGACAGCTTTCTTTTGCGCGCACTGGCAGGGCACGAGAAAAAGCTCGAGGCTGATCACCCAAGCACGCTGATGACGGTCAATCATATTGCTAATCTTCGCTACCGGCAAGGCCGATATCGCGAGGCTGAAGTGCTTTATAAGCGAGCACTGGTAGGCCAAGTAGTAACGATTGGGCCTGACCATCCTGACACACGGGTGCTGCGAGGTAATCCAGACCTGGCCCTTATAGGGCAGGGGAAATACGAGGAAGTGCTGCGCCAGCCGAGGAACAAGAGCGATTTGTAGCGTGTAACATGTAATGTAGAGCCTGTTTTGTTTCTTGTCATAGGTCTAAGCAATTGTAAAAGCACAGCGCAGAATTCAATGTTCTGGATTCTGATCCACCCGCGCATGAAGTATTATCAGTGTCAACAGTAGAATGATATGATCTATGATGTACCTTTAATATGGCGGTATTGTTCGCAGTTTCTTCGTTGATGATGACGGACGCGATGCCATACTGCAAAAACTCTTCGTCTTCGGGGGATTCAATACATAATAATTCAACAACACTGGCATGGGGGTGACGATACGCTGGAAGTGACCTCGCTTTAAGCGCGGAATGGTCGAGAGCCGTAGTTTAGTCAGAGAAAAGGATGATGATGAATAGTGTGCGCCTTGCCGAATTATTTAGGTGAGCAACCTTTAAGGCGAGACGGTACGCAGTGGCTTCTTTGATGATGACGAACGCGATAACACACTGCAAATACTCCTCACCGGTATAGTAGCTAGAGCATCCAAGGGTTGATGCAATTGGGATACGACGGCGTTTTAAGCACAAACTTGAGCCTCGGCTGAAGTTAATCAAGGATCGAGATTCAGAGAGACATTACGGAGACAGGCTCCCTCGGGGGACTAGGCGTTTGCGTGTTCCTACACCAATAATTCACAGAGCTGCACTGAAGAATACCATCGCAAGAGTGTGCCCTGTCAGAATTGATATGTTCGCGAGCTGCTTATCCCGCACTAGTGATAGCATCAAAGTGGTTATTTTGCAGATAGTTTGGACACTTGCTGATTTGATTCACAGACCGGAGTGACGCCAAGTAACAGTGGAAGGGTGGACGAGAGATCGAAGACTCGGAGGCCCTTAGGAAAAACCGCGGCACGTGAGTCTGAGTTTAGGGTCGGCATTGATCACATTTATCCTTTTGCTCAGAAGTTGTTCGTCAATTACGGTCCTCCGTCCCCCTTATAACCTGGCGCAGCATGCTTAATGTTTTCTCATCCGCCGCCTACCGATGACGCTTGGATGACGCAGCCCTGGCCCTCGAGGACCGGCGCGCTATGTCCGAATCAACTTGCCCTGCAATTCCCGTCCTCACGCTGATGTTATTCTCACAGCTGCAATCATAATTCCTAACCCTCTTCGTAACGTAGCTCGACCGCCCGAGACAGGCTCATAGCGGCCATCAAGCGACAAGACGCGCAACACTGACCACATCGTTTTCGATATCTCGCCGTCCATATACCTGCCCAACATGCTATGATTATCCCGCGCTATCAATGGCACTCTGCGCCTCTCATCCGTCAACTCAAACCCTTCCCACCGCTACCGCATACCACTGCATTACGCCCAGTCATCCGCGACCAGATCACCTGGCATCTCCCACTTCTACCAGCGGACGTGGTGATCACTTGCACATCTTAAAGCTTCGATGACTCGCATGGAGGGCCGCGCCTACGACCATTACGCTCCCCAGCACGCATGTCTATTGTGTAGTTGCTGGACACAGTCGCAGCTGCGCCAAAATCTGCGCAAACATATGTGCGCCGCGTTCAAGGAGGGAGGAGATGCGGACTTTACGAGGCTACTCAATCAGCGGAGATGGATGTGCTCGGGTGGGATAGGGCTCCATATACATGTCGATGAAGTGGCGGAATGGGGAGAAGGCAAGGAAGTCACCGCCTCGCCCTCGTTGGCCTTCGCAGTTGTGGAAGACCTCAACGCGATACGGACACTGCAGCTCCGCACATATACCGGAGAGCAGCTCGTCTGGGCTGTCTTCGCTCTCTCAGGCGGATGGGCGGTGTTGATGCATACCTTCATCGATTCAGAGGCATCGACGTCCACCCCACAGCACCTACGCCGTCTTTCTTCGTATCTCAGCAAACCAGTAGTACGGAATCCCGGTCTCTCACTCATACGACAACCCCTCCGATGGCGCTCCTTCGCAGCGCTGGTGGAGACCTGCTTCGCAGGCAGAGGGGAAACGCAGATATCCATGGAAGCGCTCCATTCAGTCAGGACCCGATATCGGCGACGCTCGATGAGGAACTTAACGCAGTGGTGCCAGTGGAGCAACTACAACTTGATAAGCTCATCAGCACCCTGGTTTGCGCCGGCTTCCCCTCGACGTCGATATACATCATCGAAACTATCCACAGCCACGACCAGGCCTGGGGTCGATCCCGTCGACACGCCCATCCAGTTTCCATCACAAGCACACGTCTCGCCACCTTCTGCGAGTTGACTGCATGCGGAGGATTCTCGTACGGCGACGTTCTCCACGCTGGGAAACGCTGGGCCCATTCCGTTCTGCTTCACGGCACCGCGTACATAGAGCCCTTACAAGCTCTCCAGGCGCCGAAGGGCCATCTGCGCGGCGTTGTTGCACTCGGGGATGGCTGAGCTTCATACGCTAGCGAGGACTTGCTTTGGTCTGTGGACCTGCGCAGGAGCAGCTGGTATTAGGAGTCGGAGTTGAGGAGGGATTGGTCGGAGTTGCTCGTACGTGACAGATAATTCTTCCTCGCAAGTTGATACCATACCAACTCGTATTCGGACAGGGGCCGGAGCAGTTCTACAGCATAACATCTTATATCTCAGTTTATATTATAGCTTTCAACCAACCTTAATCGCATCAGCAATTCGTCTACTGATTCTGCTTCAAACGCACCCCGCAGGCCCAGGGCGGGCTCGCACATCCCCCGTTGCTCCCATCCCAATATCCCGGTAATGGGCTCACATGGTGCGCTTTATATTTCCTTTTTATTCCTCTCAAATGTAACTTATAATCAAGAATGCCAGATAATTTATTCGCTTCTTGTGGTGACAGATGCGTAGATCTTACTGTACAACAGGCCTGGGCCCTGCACACCTGGCACAGATGTTTGCGTCCACGTGTTGTTATCAATAGCCACGTGCTCTAATATCAGAGTCATCGAGTGAACGATGATATGAGCTGGACGTGAGGATGCATCGATGGACTGGCTACTTCTCAATACACCGATTTTCCGTTTCCAGCCTTTCTAATGGCATGCGACCTTGTACAGAAAGGTACTGCAGACGTTAGACGTCGTGAACAGGCTGTGCTCACTGTCCCGCTCGGGAAGCGATGCACAAGGATACAGCATGCTGCAAAGGCATGGATCATTCTGATGCACCAATGCGGAGTTCACGCAGAAACGGTACCACAGCTTCTCCTGGAAGAGACCACGACACTCGATCGGCCTCAACTTTATCACCCTTATACATTTCCTCAGTTCCTTGCATATATCGCCTTTCTACTCTGCTACATCATGCCTTCCATCTGCCCTTTCACTAGGCCTAAGTATAAACACCTGTCTCCGAGCCGATTTGACTCGCCTCGCTAATCACTTCAATCTCGATGACAGCGGCAACGTCCACGCGCTCAGAATACGTCTCAAGACTTACTTGGATGCCAATGTCGATAGCTTGGCGTTCAATAAGACGTTCTCTGCCTTGTTCTCCTCACGCGATCGCACACGATCTCTTACTATAATTGTCACTCCCTAAACTGTCTTAATATATGTCTTATTTTGTCTGACCTATCTTACTGTGAAAAAATTGTCTTATATTATGGTCTTATGTCAGACCGCCAGAGATTTAAGACGACCTCGGGACTCCGGATCTCCGGTGCCTGCCGCCACACAAAAAAAAACGCATAGTGTCAAGGTTTTCTGAAACAGCTGTAAGGACGGTCAAGGAAATTGACATATTACTGATGGAAGCCGCTCGACATAGAAACCTTGAAGCTTGAGGACGCGGAAATATGCAGGCTTTGTACAAGAGTTCAGAGATTAAGTTTCATCTAATTCTGAGTGGCTTCACCTTCGGCACACGAGGCCTTACACGACTCACCACGCTTATCACCACTTAACTTGGCCTACTCAACGGGTTCGCCCAGTCAACTGTCGATCCTTTCTGCCCTGGCTACTTAGTAGTTCCTCGACGTCTGCTAAATTCTCTGCTATCTTTACTGAGAACATAAACCACCACATCTCGCTATTGTGATTATGGATTTAGATACACACTGGTTGTTTGTGTTATTAGGCAAGTCGAGATGTTCGTATTCAAGGGTGCTGTTAATCACACGTTAAATTTTGCAGGTGGTGTGGCTAAATGGATTCGCGAGATGATCAAGGCGCTCTCTCGCTACGTGCGACGAAAGTACGTCCTAATGTTACATTATGTTTAGATTTGGCCGATATGCGTTACGGGTCACTGAATTTGTATTTATAATGTTGCAGTACTCGTGCCGAGGCTATACCACAGATGGAGCTCGGAGAAGGACCCCCCGAGGGCGTTGAAATTGGCCTTCCCCCTCAGGATAGCAACGCCGGTTCGCCGGTTGCTTCTCTTGAACAACCAGAGCAACCGGTTACCGAAAATCTTGTTTCTGCCCCAACGGCCGTGGATTCAGATGAATACTCCAATTTTCTGCTATTTGGTGAGTCCAGATTTTTCTATTCAAAGTACGCTCATGTCCTTAAACGTGGGAAGTTGGTACGGCTGAATGGACTCGCGACGCAGGGGCGCGAGAAGATAATGAGGATTTGTTCGTGGAGGTCAAGGTTGATGGCGCAAGGGAGGTGCTTCGTACCATGCACAGGAAGACCGCCCATTGGAATGAGGATGTCAAAATGTGCGTTTTACAGTCGCGCTAAGCAGTACTCATTATCTTATTGTCCCACCCCATTAGCACCGGATATATTTCATCAACCGTTAGGATTGAAATCAGGAGTGTGGCGCAGAATAGCTCCGAGAGCTGTTTACTTCGAGTTCAAGAAATCAGTTTTGAAAGTCTGCTGGAGTTTTGTGCGGATGGTGATGGTAAGTCTTTATTGCACCCTTATCTTGCTTAGCACTCATGAATCAATGATAGTGGCTGCCTTGGAGCTTACCATCGCACCTTTGGTGTCTGCCACCATAGATCAGGCTACTGCGGTGGATGTTTTGAAGGGCTCAAAACACTCTGCTACGGATAGCATAGGCTTTATTACCGTTAAGCTCTGCCGGTTACCGCATGATTCTCCTAATCTTCTCGAACCATTGGTTGATCGAATGATCGCCGATGAAGTCGATGAGGGAGGTCAGATTGACAATGATAGACATCTAAATCTCCTAGCCGGTTAGTCCCATATAATGTCAATTTTTTCTGATTGAGCTTCTTTCGCTGACCCCAAAATGCTGCCCATATAAACTAGATAATATCGCAATCCTCGGTCAAACCGCTTTCGCGCGCTTTGAGAGGTTCGGGGATCTCGCCGATCTTGAGAATGCGATCGCGAACTGGCAGCAATCCATCGCACTCACTCCACATGGCCACCCTCACAGGCCAATGCTTCTCTCCAGCCTCGGGAGTGGCTATCATGCGCGCTTTCAGCGGCTGGGGGATCTCGCTGATCTCGAGAATGGGATTGTGAGCGGGCGGGAAGCCGTCAGACTCACTCCAGATGGCCACCCTGACAAGCCGCAATGTCTCTCTAACCTCGGTATCAGCTATCAATCACGCTTTGAGCGGCTGGGGGATTTTGCCGATCTCGAGAATGCGATTGCGAGCGAGCAGCAATCCATCGCACTCATCCCAGATGGCCACGCCGACAAGCCAATACTTCTCTCCAGCCTGGGTACCGGCTATGAGGCGCGCTTTGAGCGGCTGGGGGATCTCGCCGATCTCGAGAATGCAATTGCGAACAAGCAGCAAGCCGTCAGACTCACTCCAGATGGCCACCCCGACAAGCCACGCCTTCTCTCCAACCTCGGTATCGGCTATCAGTCGCGCTTCGAGCGGCTGGGGGATCTCGCCGATCTCGAGAATGCGATCGCGAGCGGGCAGCAAGCCGTCAGACTCACTCCAGATGGCCACCCCGATAAGCCGCGATGTCTCTGCAACCTCGGCGCCGGCTATGGGTCGCGCTTTGAGTGGCTAGGGGATCTCGCCGATCTCGAGAATGGGATTGCGAGCGGGCGGGAAGCCGTCAGACTCACTCCAGATGGCCACCCTGACAAGCCACAACGTCTCTCCAACCTCGGTATCAGCTATCAATCGCGCTTTGAGCGGCTGGGGGATCTTGCCGATCTCGAGAACGCTATTACGAGCGGGCAGCAATCCATCACACTCATTCCAGATGGCCACACCGACAAGCCAATAATTCTCTCCAACCTCAGTGCCGGTTATCAGGTGCGCTTTGAGCAACTGGGGGACCTTGGCGATCTCGAGAGTGCGATTACGACGCGGCGGCAAGCCGTTACACTCATTCCTGATTGCCACCCAGATAAGCCAGGATATCTCTCCGACCTCGGTGCCGGCTATCAATCGCGCTTTGAGCGGCTGGGGGATCTCGCCGATCTCGAGAATGCGATTGCGAACTATCAGCCATCCATTGCACTTACTCCAGATGGCCACCCTGACAAGGCGATAAATCTTGCCAACCTCGGTGCAGGATATCGGGCGCGCTTTGAGCGGTTGGGGGATCTTGCCGATCTCGAGAATGCGATTGCGAACTGGCAGCAATCCATCGCACTTACTCCAGATGGCCACTCTCACAAGCTAGGATATCTCTCCAATTACGGCTTGGGTTATCAGTTGCGGTTTGAGCGGCTAGGGGATCTCGCCGATCTCGAGAAGGCGATCGCGAGCTATCAGCAAGCCGTCAGACTTACTCTAGATGGCCACGCCGACAAGCCAACACTTCTCTCCAGCCTCGGTACCGGCTATGAGGCGCGCTTTGAGCGGCTGGGGGATCTCGCCGATCTCGAGAATGCAATTGCGAACAAGCAGCAAGCCGTCAGACTCACTCCAGATGGCCACCCCGACAAGCCACGACCGTCTCTCCAACCTCGGTATCGGCTATCAGTCGCGCTTCGAGCGGCTGGGGGATCTCGCCGATCTCGAGAATGCGATCGCGAGCGGGCAGCAAGCCGTCACACTCACTCCAGATGGCCACCCCGACAAGCCACGCCGTCTCTCCAACCTCGGTAACGGCTATCAGTTGCGCTTCGAGCGGCTGGGGGATCTCGCCGATCTCGAGAATGCGATTGCGAGCGGGCAGCAAGCCGTCAGACTCACTCCAGATAACCACCCTGAGAAGTCAGGACGTCTCTCCAACCTCAGTGTGGGCTCTCTGGCGCGCTTTGAGTGGCTGGGGGATCTCGCCGATCTCGAAAATGCGATTGCGAGCGGGCAGCAAGCCGTCAGACTCACTCCAGATAACCACCCCGACAAGCCAATATTTCTTACAACCGTCGGCAGAGCTCAAACTGCAGCCTGGAAACAAACTCACGAAGAATCTCACCTTCACAATGCATTATTGACCATGCAGTCAGCTGCACAATCACTAGGGGGGTCTCCCAGTATTCTGCTGCAAGCATCTCGATCATGGGCAGAGCTATCTATACAGTCCCATGACATACCCTCCGCGTTGGAGGCGTATCGCACCGCCATAGCATTGCTACCTCAAGTCGCGTGGCTGGGATTAGATATCGCTTCTCGTCAAGATTGGTTAGCGAAGGAGAAGCCGGAAGAACTAGGCTGCCTGGCAGCATCGTGCGCCATTGCACTTGGTAGATTTGAAGAAGCAGTTGAACTACTGGATATGGGTCGCTCAGTATTTTGGCAACAGGCCTCGTCGGTGCGAAGTGACCTACAGGAATTGAGGGCAGAGCAGTCAGCGTTGGCAAGGGAGCTGGAGACAGTGTCGCAGAAATTAGATACCAGCAGCTTTTCTGGCTTGTCTACCGACGACGACGACGACACGCAGCTATACGAGAGTCGACTGGCATATCACCGGGACCTAGTTCTGAAGCGGGAATCGCTGATTAAGGAGATAAGGTTGCTTCCAGGGTTCGAATTCTTTTTCAAGCCAACCCCTTTCAATCGGCTCCGTGACGCTGCCGGCGCTGGACGCGTTTTCATCATCAACATCAGCAAACTAGGAGCCGATGCACTTGTTTTCGACCGCAGCACTCCGATTCTCCATATACCAGTGTCAGAGATTGATTTGGAAAAATCGTCAAAAAACAGTGACGAAACAAGGCCAAAGGAAACAGAGACTTGTGACAACCAATATCAGCAGCGCTCCTTGACCCTTCCTGAACTTTGGGATAGCATCAACGCCGAGATCCTCAAACCGATTTCGCGCTCCCTGCAGGGAGCGCCCGGGAAGAAACCGGATGTCACCGTCGATGGCATAGCGCAGAATCAAGAAAGGGCTGATGTCACAGAGGATCATCAGACCTCCCGGACGTTGCCTCGGGTCTGGGAGCACATTCTCAAGCCAATCTTCGCCAGAGCCGGAATGTCCCTGCAGCGCAGTCAGGACCGAATCCCCACCAATCGAATCTTTTGGTATCTTACCGGGCCACTCACTTTCATCCCGATCCACGCCGCTGGGCATGTCAGCCAGCTCGTCGTGTCCTCATATATCACAAGTCTGAGCTCACTCGCTGAAGCACAGAAACGACAGAACGAGGTCATCAGTGGACCGCCGATGCTGCTTGCGATCAGCCAACCCGACACTCCAGGACTATCGTGCATCCCCCATGCCGCAGACGAAGTCGACATTGTTATGGACGTAGTTGCAGCAGCGGGTTGGTCAGCAGGGAAATTACAGCGCTTCGACCGTGCCCAAGCCACCGTCGATGAAGTTTCCACCGCGCTGAACTCGTGTACTTGGGTGCATTTCGCGTGTCACGCAAAGCAAGATACAAGTGACGGCATGGAGAGCGGATTCGCGTTGCATGACGGAAGATTAAAGCTATCAGTGATCGCGGCCAAGCGACTCTCTTCCGCTCGATTTGCGTTCCTTTCAGCATGCGATTCTGCATCTGGGCTAGAGGACTCTCCCGGAGAAGCCATACATCTATCCGCAGGAATGCAGTTCGCCGGATTCTCCAGTGTCATCGCCACAATGTGGAGTATTCAGGATGAAGATGCCCCCATCATTGCCAAGCACGTGTACGCATACCTTCTGCGAAACGGTGTGGACAATATCGATCTCAGCGAAGGAGCCGCCGCCTTGAGTCACGCTGTATCGCGCCTTCGAGAAGATCCAAAGGTGACGATGGAAAGATGGGCGCCATTCGTGTACTATGGTGTTTGATGTGTTTGGTAAGTGGTCTTGCTATTGAACATGAGATCTGGATTAAACTTACGATCCGTTGTAGTAATCAGCCTTTCTTTGAGTTGTGTCCGTCTGTCATGAAGTGCTGAAAATATGTTGTTTGTTATATGTATGATGTCGTATTAGACGTACTAGGACTTGCCTTCTTATTTAGTACCTCCCGCGAAATGTGTATTTCCTTGGTGTGTTAACCCATTTAAATGAGATAGAAATTTGCTCGCAGAGCAAGAGATTATAAATATACACGAAACTGGAAAATCCCCTTGTAGCACGGGTCTTGTTCGTGAGTTAAGAAGAGCACGCGGTCACGTCCGTATTCGCAGGAATGAATCTATTGGCAAATAATACGACATTGGCAGGCCGTATGTTATGACAAACAGCGTTGATGATATCAAGCTACCATGGCTAAGAAGCTCCTACGTGCGATCCTCGAATCCAAAATATTGCCCGGCACTTCGACGATGGGAGGCTTTGTTAAGTGGATTGGACGGTGCGTTGAGGGGTCGTGCGTTGTGGCTGGAGGGAGGCGGATGGTTCCAACACAGCCTCGGATTGGCTGTATAGCGTAGTCAGGCTCTCGGGTAAATGCTCTGCAAGGGAGCATGTGGGTCGCATGTAGGGTGCACGGGATGTGCGGGGAGCGGATATGCGAGGGGATGGAGCGGGGTTGATGAGAGCTGGGAAAATACGAGGAAGTACTGCGTCAGCCGAGGAACTAGAGCGCTTTGTAGCGTGTCATGTAGAGCATGTTTGTTTGTTTCTTGTCATATGTTTAAGGAATTGTAAAAGCACAGCGCAGAAGTCGACGTCCTGGGCTCTGATTCACTCGCGCATGAAATATTATCAGTGTTAACGGTAGAATGATATGATCTATGATGTACCTTTTAGATGGCAGTATTGTTCGCGGTGTCTTCGTTGATGATGACGGACGCGATGCCATATTGCAAAACTCTTCATATTCGAGAGATTCAGATGCATGATGATTGGCATGAGACGGCACGCGCCTGTGGATGTGGACTCGCTTTAAGCGCGGGATGCTCGAGAGCTATAGTTTAGGCAGAGAAAATGGATGATCATGAATAGTGGGCGCTTTGCCGAATTATTTAGGTGCCAGGGCAGCACAGTCGTATACATGATCCAGAGCATCCAAGAGCTGATGATGTTTGGATACGACGGTGTATTACATACGGACTCGAACTTCGGCTTGTTGAACGGTGGGAAGATATTCAACGAGAGAGACGGTATGAAGGCAGGCTCTCTGGGGGACTACATAGGGTGTTTGCGTGTTCCTGCACCAATAATATCGCAGGAGTGTGCCCTGCCAGGATTAATATGTTCGCGAGCTGCTCATCGCGCTCTAGTGACAGCATCAAAGTGGCTAATTTCCAAATAGTTTATGCACTTACTGATTTGGTTCACAAACCAGAGTGACGCCAAGTAGCAGTGGAAGGGTAGACGAGAGATTGAAGTTGGATCGAAGACTCGGACTTGACTCGGACTCCGGAGGCCCATATGAAAAACCGCAGCACGTGGTCCGAGTTTAGGGTTGGCATTGATCGAACTTGCTTGTCAATCATGGTCCTCCGTCTCCCTGGGCCTTAATGCTCTATGTAACCTGGCGCAGCACACTGTAGCTAATCCTTTCTCATCCGCCCCGTACCGATGACGCTTGGATGACGCAGCCCTGGCACTCGAGGACCGTCGCGACATTTGTAGTACCAACTTGCCCTGCAATTCCTGTCCTCACGCTGACGCCATTTTCACAGCTACAACCGTACAGTAGCTCGACCGCCCGATACAGACTCATAGCGGCCATCAAGAGACACAACGCGCAACACCGACCACATCGTTTTCGGTATTTCACCTCCCATATACCTGCCCAACATCCTATGATTATCCCTCATTATCTTGCAATAGCACTCTGCGCCTCTCATTCGTCAACTTAACTCTTCCTTATCGCTGCCGTACACCACTACATCACGCCTAGTCACCCGTGACTAGATCGTCCTGGCATCTCCCACTGCCAGCAGCGGACATGGCAATCACTCGCGCATCTTAAAGCTTCGATGACCCGCACGGAGGGCCGCGCCTACGACCACTACGCTCCCCGCACGCATGTATATTGTGTAGTTGCTGAACATCCTCACGGCTGCGTCAAAATCACCGCAAATACAGGCTCAGGGGGGGAGGCGATGCGGGGTGTTACGAGGCTACCCAAGCGGTGAAGATGTATCTGTGCTAGGGTGGGATGGGGCTCCATATCTATGTCGATGAGGTGGTGGAATAAGGAGAAGGCAAGGAAGTCACCGCCCCGCCCTTGTTGGCCTTCGCAGTTGTGGAAGACCTCAACGTGATGCGGATGCTGCAGCTCCGCACATGTACCGGAGAGCAGCTCGTCTTGGCCGTCTTCGCTCTTTCAGGCGGATGGGCGGTGTTGATGCATACCTTCATCTATTCAGAGGCAGCCGACGTCTACCCCACAGTGCCCACTCCGTCTTTCTTCGCATATCAGCAAACCAGTAACATGGATCCCGGTAGCTTACTTATACGACGACCCCTCCGATGGTGCCCCTTTGCAACGCTGGTGGAGATCTGCTTCGCAGGCAGAGGGGGAACGCAGATATCCATGGAAGCGCTTCATTCAGTCAGGACCTGATATCGGCGACACTCGACGAGGAACTTGACGCAGTGGTGCCAGTGGAGCAAGTGCAATTTGATAAACTCATCGGCACCCTCGTTTGCGCCGGCTTCCCCTCGACGTCGATACACATCATTGGCACCATCCACCGTCACGACCAGGCTTGGGCTCGATCCCGTCGACATGCCCATTCCGGTCATTTTCATCACAAGTACACGTCTCGCCACCTTCCGCCAGCTGGCGGCATGCGGAGGTTTCTCGTCCGGCGGCGTTCTCCGCGCTGGGAAACGCTGGGTCCATCCCGTTCTGCTTCACGGCACCGCGTCCAGAGCCCTTACAAGCTCTCCAGGCGCCAAAGGGCCGGCTGCGCTCACCGTGCGCAGTGGTTGCCAATTCGTCATCCAGCTGGGGAGACCACCGTAGGCTTGCAGGACGGCCGCGCCTTCAAGCCCGGCAGGGCGCGCAAGCCGATAGTCAAACGAAATCACACGCTCGTCGGCGTTCCTCCCGCATATGACTGGATCCAAGCTATGCGGCGTTGTCGCGCTCGGGGAAGGCTGAGCTTCATTCCGAATCGCTAGCGACGTCTTGCTCTGGTTTGTGGACCTGCGCAGGAGCAGCTGGTATTAGGAGTCGGAGTCGATGAGGGACTGGTCGTGGTTGCTCGGACGTGACAGATACTCCTTCCTGGCAAGTTGATACAATACCAGCTCGTATTATTCGGACAACGGCCGGGTCAGTTCTACAGCATATCATCGTATGTCTGAGTTTGTGTTATAGCTTTCAATCACCCTGAATCGTGCGAGTAATTCGTATACTGATTCCACTTCAAACGCACCCCCACGGCGGGCTCGCGCATCTGCCGTTGCTTCGCGACGAGCTGGACCGCCCTCCCATCTCAATATCCCGGTGGTGGGCTCATATGGTGGGCTTTGTACCTCTTCTCTATTCATATCCAATGTAACTTATAATCAAGAATGCCAGATACTTTATTCGCTTCTTGCGGGGACAGATGCGTAGATCCTACTGTACAACAGGCCTGGGCCCTGCAGTGTCGCACGGATGTTGGCGTGGACGTAATAGACACGTGCTCTTATATTAAACCACAGTCAATGTCATCGAGTGCATGATGATATCGATGATATGAGCCGGACATGAGGCCTGAGGATGCATCGATGCGCTTGCTACTTCTCAATACACCGATTTTCCGTTTCTAGCTTTTCTAACGACATGCGGCCTTGTACAGAAAGGTACTGCCGACGTTAGACGTCGTGAACAGGCTGTGCTCACTGTCCCGCTCGGGAAGCCATGCACGAGGATACAGCATGCTGCCAAGGCATGGATCATTTGGATGCACCAATGCGGAGTTCACGCGGAAGCGGTACCACAGCTTCTCCTGGAAGAGACCACGACACTCGATCGACCCAAGCTCTATCGTTTTAATATCTTTGCTAAGTTCCTTGCATATATCGCTTTTCTACTCTCTGCCACACCATGCCTTCCATCAGCCCTTTCACTCGGCCCCTTAATACCTGTGTCCGAGCCGACTTGACTCGACTCGCCAATCACTTCCATCTCGATGACAGCGGCAACGTCCACGCACTCAGAAAACGTCTCAAGACTTACCTGGATGCCAATGCCGATATTCTGGCGTCCAATATGACGTTCTCTGCCTTATTCTCCTCGCGTGATCGCACACGACTAAGCCTGGATGCACCACCGCCCCCAAGGGACCCGACAGCTCAATCGGTCTCGATCCCCGGTCAGCGCCGTTTGCCATCACCTAGCACGCAGCTTCCACTCGTTGCCAATGCAGTTCCAAACAATCCATCCGAGCATCCAATGACATTGCTCCCCCACACAACCTACAACACATCCAACAACTCTACCGGCACAATCTACAACGTCCACGGGGATCTCCACAGCAACCCTGTAAATCACTATTACGGACTCTCCTCCGTCGACGCGTCATTCATCCTTCCCCCGTTCAACGACGCCCCTATCGATCGCATTTCATCGTGCTTCACTGGACGCGAGTTGGAGCTTGAATTTATAACCACTTCCTTTCACACCTTCCAGAGCGACAAGCCGACTCGTTTCGTGATTTACGGGATGCCGGGGCTCGGAAAAAGTCAGCTGGCCCTACAGCATGCCAACTTGGCATTCACCGCCGGCGTTTACTCTCACATTTTCTGCGTGTCGGCTTCGACCGTGGAGAAGCTCAGTCAAGGGTTAGCGCGTATACTCGGTCTGATCAATCATCCAGACCGAAATCATCCGGACCAGGCCGCGCAAATAACAACTGTGCGTCTTTGGTTCGAACAATCCGATTGCCATGGATGCCGCCGATGGCTGCTCATACTCGACGACGTTACAGTAGAGAGTGCGAAATATCTGCGCGAGCATTTACCGGGACAGAACGCCGGTGGCAACATCCTAATCACCACTCGAACCTGCAATATTGCAGAATCGGTAGCCAATGTGGCGGGTCAGGAGCACATCATCTTCAAACTCGAGGCTCTCAGCAAGGCGCAATCAGTCAACCTGCTTCTTAGGAAGGCGGGGATTCAAACTACCGCTGCAGCAGACCTCGAAAATGCGGAGAAGCTTGTGAGTCGGATTGGGTGCCTGCCGCTGGCAGTCGAGCAAGCGGGATCATATATGAAGCGGAGCGGGTTCAAGAACGCCGATCGGATGCAGAGAATGTACGGTGGACGGGGGTTGAAAGAGGTAAGATATAAAACACATATAATTACCGTATACTCACCGTTATGCCCAGGTGATAAGCTGGCAGAACAATCTGACCAATTACGAAGAGACATCCATATTGGCGGCGTTCACCCTGCAGTTCCAAAAGCTCGATGAGATCGATCCAGATGCTCACAGGTTTCTCAAAACGCTGGCATTCTTTGACCCAGAGAACATCCCTATTGACATCCTGTCCCTCGGTGCGAGGTCGATTAGCGACCGCATTGCGAAGATTGCGAAACCATCGCTCAGTATTTCTCCGGCCGTCAATATGAACGATCCATTGGAGGGTGTTCCCCCAGACCTGAGAGGTCTCATTGAGTTCATCTGCTCCGAAGAACGGGTACGGGCCGCATTGCACCACTTCGAAGATCTTTCCATAGCCCAGCCCCTGTATATCAATATCGACAAACCATCGCTGCACATCCACGATTTAATTCAATGGGTTCTTCAACAAAGCATAGTCCTTCATCGAGCGGAAGGCCATCGCGCGTTTGCCATCGCGCTCCTCTGCCATGCGTTTCAAACGATAGATGCCCCGGATGAACCACAGTCCTGGGCTGAGTGCGAAAGATATGTGCCGCACTTTACTGCTCTGGGAGCTCAAGACAAGGCGCACCCTGCAACTACCGATGAATTAATGGACACGAATCATTCAATTGCGCGATATTTCAAAAGTCGTGGTCGGTACAAGGAGGCCGAGTCGCTGCTTGACCGGGTGCTGGCCGATCACAGGAACCTGTTTGGCTCGAATGACATTCGGACTTTGAATGTTATGCATCTCCTCGCCCGAGTGTGCACCAGTCTGGGGAAGTATCAGGAAGCTGAGCCAAAGTTTCTGCAAGTGTTAGCGGCAACGGAAGAGCAGCTCGGGGCTGATCACCCGGACACACTGACAATAGTGAACAATCTCGCTAGTCTGTACGAGAGCCAGGGGAGGTTCAATGAGGCCGAAAGCTTGTATGGGCGAGCGCTGGCAGGGAAGGAGAAGCAGCTCGGGACTGATCACCCGGCAACGCTCGTAACGGTGGACAATCTTGCTCGCCTGTACAAGAGCCAGGGGAGGTTCAACGAGGCCGAAGGCTTGTATGGGCGAGCGCTGGCAGGGAACGAGAAGCAGCTCGGGGCTGATCATCCGGACACACTCGCAACTGTGAACAATCTTGCTATGCTGTACCAGGGCCAGGGAAGGTTCAACGAGGCCGAAAGCTTG
The DNA here is from genome assembly GCA_001630335.1 of Athelia psychrophila. Lineage (NCBI taxonomy): Eukaryota > Fungi > Basidiomycota > Agaricomycetes > Atheliales > Atheliaceae > Athelia > Athelia psychrophila. Next base: position 386,423 of record KV417514.1, on the reverse strand, counting down.
TATGGGCGAGCGCTGGCAGGGAAGGAGAAGCAGCTCGGGGCTGATCACCCGGACACGCTCGTAACGGTGGCCAATCTTGCTAGTCTGTACCAGAGTCAGGGGAGGTTCAACGAGGCCGAAAGCTTGTATGGGCGAGCACTGGCAGGGTCGGAGAAGCAGCTCGGGGCTGATCACCCGAGCACACTGATAACGGTTCATCATTTTGCCCATCTTCGCCACCAGCAAGGCAAATATCACGAGGCCGAGTTGCTGTATAGGCGAGCACTGGCAGGCCAGGAAGCAAAGCTGGGTCCTGACCATCCGGACACACAGGTGACGCGAAAGCATCTAGCCGGGGATCTTGACGAGCAGGGACGATATGAGGAGGCGGATGAGTTGCGTGAGCAGATGAGCTAGAGCATTTTATATTCATAGTGTATAATGTAGAGCATTTTGTTTTCCCCCCCATGCAGCCTGACCGTTTCTGAAAACACACCGCCGAATTAGACAGCTGCTCATAATGTCCCAGGACAAATATGCGGCAAGGCAGGCCATCCGTACGCCGGTGCAGACAGCACTGTGATTTACATTCTAGCGATTCTTGATTGGAAAACAGCTTCGGCACCAACGTATGGGACGGTGGCGCATGTACTGTTCCCATACGATTACCTTCCTAACATCTGAAAAACTGCGCAGGTTGTTTGAGACAGCTGTAATACACGGGTACGGGACGCAATATTCGTTATATGAACAAGGCACCTTGGGCCCCAGACCCGCGAATTTGGCAGCATGAGTCTCCGGAATAGCGGCTGTCGTTCTGTGTGGTGTGTTGGTAGCCGTTTCACGCTTCACCAGCCAGCTTTGGATGAAATTCGTCCTGGTGAAGTCTGAGCTAGACAGGGCGTGCGGCCTCGTTTGGTATCCAGCTGCTATCGTGATGATATACGAGAAGTCCTAAATCCTGATCCTCTCGCTCATGAAGCGTTATCAGTGCAAACAGTAGAATTATATGATCTCTGATGTACCTTTTATATGGCCGGATCAGTGTTCGCAGTGTTTTTATTGATGATGACGGACGCGATGCCATACTGCGTACACTCCTCACCTGGATCAGATTAAGATACGTGGCGATCCAACGAGAATAGCATGAAGATTATGCCACACGCTCCTGTGAAATTTGGCTTGCTTTAAGCGGGAGATAGTCGATAACCTTCGCGTGGGCGGAGAAAAAGGAGAATCGTGAATGATAGGCTTGCCGAAATCTATAGGTGTCAGAGGACAGTGTCTTGATGACTCCAGCACCGTCTCGTTAAGCAAGGAGGCAAGCTCTCGCAAAGACCAGGTGTGTGTAAGTCCGTCCGTTCCTTAATAATTAACAACTGCTTCGGAGCGCTGCGATACATTATACTGGATGAGTGTGCCCTTGCCAGAGTATTGATCTGTGCGCGAGCCAATGTACGCAGGTATTCTCCAGATAATTAGTGCCCGTCATGATATAGCTCCCAGATCGCAATGATGCTAAGCAGCGGGGAAGAATGCATGAGAGTTCGACGGACAATGAACTTGAATGCAAACTGCGGCACGTGTGTCTGACCGGGTCGGCTTTATGATAAGCTTATGTAATCACACTTCATCCTTCTGCTTTGACTGAACTTACTCGCCAAATATTATAATCCTCCGCCTCTCACTTGGCACAACATACTGAGGCTGTCTCGTCCGCTGCATCGACAAAGCGTACGCCCAATGTCGCTGCTATCTCCGAAGGTAGCCAGGCGCCGCGACATTCATAAACCATCGTATGAATCAAGTCCTCCAAGTCCTGTCCTCCAGCTGATGCTATTTTCATAGCTGCCATCGCTCCCAACCTTGTGCAGACAGTACTTCGAGCGTCCGAGACGAGCTCATCGCAGCCAACATGTGACAAGATGCACGCACAGCATCGACCGCACATCTTTCAGTACCTCGCTACTGCGTACCTACCCAACACGCTTCTCTCAAGTAGGATCTACTCCTCGCCATCCACTGCCATCTGCGCGTCCCATCAGTCAACTCCCATCCTTCCTCGTCGCCATCAAACACCAATGCCTCACGCCTCGTCACCTGCTACCAGATGGTCGCCTCGGCATCTCTCACTCCCAGCAGCGGACTTGGAAATCGCCCACGCAGCGACTCCGATATACTGAACGCAGAGACTATGCCCACGGCCGTCGCGCTTCTCCGCCCACCGGCCTCATGGAATTGCTCACTACCGTCGCAGCCCGGAAAGATCAGCGCGGACAGGATGTGATCGCCATCCAAGGAGGGGAGAAACAGCGGACTGCACGACGCTGGTTTAGCGGTGGAGATGGATTTGCGCGATGCGCTCCTGTGGGGAGGAACTGCATTTTGATAAGGTGGAGGTGTGCGGAGGGGCCGAGGGATTCCACCCCGCTCTTGGTGGTCTCGCTGCATTCGTAGCTGTGTAATGCTTCAACGCGATACGGACGCCCCGATGCAATACAGAAGTTGGAGAGCAGGTCGTCTTGGTCGTCTCCGATTTGCAGGCCGGCGAGGGCATATGGGCAGCTTTCGGGGCATATCTTCAACCCGCATCACATACGTCGTCTTTCTTCTTCGCATCTCAGCAAGTCAGAGATACGGATACCGGTCTCGCACTCATACGACGACCATCCGTTGGCGCCCCTTCGCAACGCTGGTGGAGAAGGGCTTCGCAGGTGGAAAAGCAGACATCCTTGGAAGCGCTCCATGCGGAGCAAGACCCGATATCGGCAATGCTCGACGAGGAACTTGGTGTGGTGGTGTAAGCCAGTACACCTTGATAAGCTCATGAGCACTTCCGTGGGCGCCGGCCTTTTCTCGATGTCGATGCACGACATCGGCGCCATACGCAGCGACGACCAGACCAGGGCTCTATACCGTCGACATGCACATCCCGGACGTTTCCATCACAAGCATACGTCTCGCCACCTTCAGCGAGCTCACGGCATGTGGAGGTTTCTCGTTTCGCAACGTTCCCCGCGCTGGGAAACATTGGGCCATCTCATTCTACGGTACCGCGTGCAGAGGGAGCCTCTGCAAGCTTTTGAAGCACCAACAGACCATATGTGCTCGCCATGCACAGTGGTTGCCAATTCGTCGTCCAGCTGCGGACCATCGTAGGCTTTTGGGACGGCCCCACCTTCAAGCCCTACAGGGCGCGCAGGTCGATAGTCAAACGAGATCATACGCTCGTCGTCCAGATTCATACCAATCCTCGTCTTTCCGACAGATGAAAAACATGCAAGGCAATTATTGAAGAGCGTCGAACCAGACGATGCTAGTCCTTCTTCGTCACCAGTGGTAGTGGCCATCCTGCGTAGTCCAGCGTCCAAGTCGTCGCCGCAGGTGTCGTGCTATTCGCGACGACTTGAATCACACACAATACCATTCATCCTGCGCCTGAAACGACGGTACACCTTTGCCGTCGTTACCTCATGTCCACAGAATATGTTCAGCGACTGATACACGATTGCAAGATTCAAGTCATGTCCTCAAGCCAATACCAATGCAGTCTTCACCCAACGCTCGCCAGTCGCCTTCGCCTTCTCGATTTAGGGGATGTGGGAACGGAGCGCCTGCAAGAAGTTCATCGCCATCAGCAAGCACCGACAAGATGCCCAATATCGGCCACGCCGCCTTCCACACGTCGCCACCGATATATCCTCAACCCCCAACACCACTTCTCTCACGTAGCATCTATCCCGTGCCGCCGACCGTGATCTGCGCCTCCCATCCCTTCACCCTCATCGCCATCCCAGACTACTCCATCATGCCTAGCCACCCGGACCATATGGTCACCCTGGGATTCCCACTCCCAGAAGCAGACGAGGCTACCACCCGCGCATCCTACGACTTATCCATTCCGAACGGAGAGGGCATACCAATGGCTATCGTGCTCCTCCCCAGACATGACCATCGTGGAGTCGCCGGCCTCGCTCCCAGCCGCGTCGAGATCAGCTCAAATAGACGGGCACGCCGTTCAGGGAAGGAAGCGGCGCCGGGATTAACGAGGCTATTCACGTGGTGGAGATGGATCTGCACCCTGCGCCTGGGGCGGGTAAGGACTTTGAGTCCATATCGATGAAGTGGAGTGATATGGAAGACAAGAGAAAAGTCAAGTCTCTGCCCTGGTTGGTCTTCGCTGCATTCGCAGCCATCGAAGACTTCGGCGCGACACGGACGCCCCATTTTTGTAGATGTTGGCGAGCAGGCCGTCTTGGTCGTCTTCGATCTTGCAGGAGGCTGAGCGCGTGGGCAGCGTTAGTGCAGATATTCAGTACTATCGATCTAGAAGTACACGATAGCTACACTCTATCAGCTGCTTCGTCTTTCCTTGTGCTTGTGGCATCTCAGCAGGCCAGGAACTTCCATCCCGATTTCGTACTCGTACGTCGACTCCTCCGACAGCGCTTCTTCACAGTGCTGACGGAGACATGCTTCGCAGGAAGAGGCCGAACACAGATATCGCTGGACTTGCTCCGTTCGATGGGGGATCCAATATTGACACCATCCAATGATGAACTCGGCGGCGGTGCAAGTGCGGTGTGTAGGCCTTGAGAAGCCCTTAAACACCTTCATTGTCCACATAATCAGCACTGCAGCGACCGGACCTATAAGCCGTCTCCGCCATCCAGTTTCCCCCGGTACGCGCCTGAAGCAGCAGCGGGTGAGGACTGAGATGTTGTATCACATGCAAACCCTGCGCGACAACCCCGCTGCAGCCACAAAGGAGCGCGATCTCGTCGTGGATGAAGCTAATAGCAGCGTGTTCTACGCGCTCCATTTGCTGTTTATCCTTGGCCGACTGTCCATCCCCGTGCCCGAAGGTCACAATGCCTCACAGACAGGCGTCAATGCGAGTTGGGCCTTCATCGTGGCTGGAGTTGAAGCCGTCGACGTCCCCATGTTGCACGACGTCGGCGAGCTGGCAGCTAGTATTCGCGGTGGGTGAGAGGCCGCCGAGTAGCGGGCGGGCCACGATTTACGCTAATGAGTAGATTAGTGCAATATAACTTTCATATCACCGTTTATGTACCTGAGATGCGTACAGTCACTTTTATGGGTAATCCAAGCCATCGAGTTCATATCCGCATGCTGTTAGATGGGAAGGCAGCACAACAACAATGTGCCTCACACTACCTGCTGCATCCAAGTACAACATTGTGCATATTCTTCATGTATTCAAACTGGCATGCGGTGCTGATGTGTAACGTGACACAGTGTCACTGAGGTGCTAAACAGTATTAAAACACTCGGATTGACTCGGATCGCTAGAAATAGGCGCCTGCTCATTCTTCGTGGGGCGATACTGTGCAATCGATCGACGACATCGGAATACAGACAGAGCCAGGCACTCTAGCCTCAAACCTGCTTAGCCACCCTCCGTCCAACATCTCGCTGGCCTTTTTCAGCTGTAGTGCCAAGCTTCCGGTCATTTACGACCCACTTTAAACGGATTGGACGATCCTGGTCCCTCTGCAGAGTTTGCACCGATCGTGCGACGCACGCGCATGTCCCAAGCTGTAGGAGATCAGATTGGGGTTGCGAGGGCTCCACCAGAGCAACCAACAGCATCACTTCCCCACCCAACCTACAACTCATCCAACAATTCCACCGGCACGAACAATAATGTCAATGGAGATTTCAAAAACGTCCAACACCAAGTGATCTACAAGAACTACTACGGAATCTTCCCCGCCGTGTCGTCCAATGCAGACGGCCAGCATCCACCACCGCTTCCTCCGTTGAACGACGCGCCTGTCGATCGCATTTCATCGTGCTTCACTGGGCGCGAGTCGGAACTTAGCTTTATTGCCACTTCTTTTGATACCTTCCAGAGCGACAAACCGACTCGCGTCGTGAGTTACGGGATGCCGGGGCTCGGGAAAAGCCAGCTGGCCCTGCGGCACGCTAATCAGGCATTCATAGCGGGCACTTACTCCCACATTTTCTGGGTTTCGGCTTCAACGGTGGAAAAGCTCGTTCAGGGGTTGGCAAAGATACTGGTTCTGGTCAATCATGCAGATAGAAGTCATCCGGACCAAGACGTGCAACTTGCGGCTGTCCGTCTTTGGCTGGATCATTCCCAGCGCCACGGATGCCGCCGATGGCTGTTGATACTCGATAATGTGACAGTGGAAAGCATACATTTCCTCCAAGAGCATTTGCCACGACAGAATTCCAATGGAAACATCCTGATCACCACTCGAACCTGCAATATTGCTGAATCTGTAGCCAATGTGGCGGGTCAGAAGCATGTCCTATTTGAGCTCAGGGCTCTCAGCAAGGCGCAATCGGTTGACCTACTTCTCAGAAAGGCGGAGATTCAAACCAGCGCTGCAGAAGATCTGACAAGCGCAGAGACACTTGTGAGTCGGATGGGGTGCCTCCCTCTAGCAGTCGAGCAGGCGGGATCGTATATGAAGCGGAGCGGCTTCAGGAATGCCAATCAGATGCAGAGAATGTATGATGGGCGAGGATTGAAAGAGGCAAGTGACAGAACACATTTGGTTTGCGCGTGGACTAAAATAGCAATACGCCAAGGTGATAAGCTGGGAGAATAATCTCACCACGTACGAAGAGAAGTCCGTCCTGACGTCAATCACAGTGCAGCTCCAACAGCTCGACGAGATAGATCCAGATGCCCACAAACTTCTCAAAACACTGGCATTCCTTGACCCGGACAGCATACCTATTGACATCCTGTCGCTTGGCGCTAGGGCAATTAGTGACCGCCTTGCGAACAATGCGGCACTATGGTTCAACGTCTCTCCGGCACCCAAGGGCAAGTTATCTCCGATCCTTGGATCCGTGAACAGTCTGCAGGAAGAGAAGAGAAGAGATATTCCCGATCCATTAGCGGGGGTTCCCCCGGACCTGAGAGGTCTCGTTGAGCTCATTTGCTCCGAAGAAAGGATACGAACCGCCCTGCGCCACTTCGAGGACCTATCAATAGCTCAGCCTCTGTACGACGGAAAACCTTCGCTCCACATCCACGACCTGATACAATTGGTTCTCCAACAAAGCACGCTCGTATGCCAAGAGGAAGGCCATCGCGCGCTTGCCATCGCACTGATCTGCAATGCGTTTCAGACGATACGAGACCCCCGGGCACCTCAGTCCTGGTACGAGTGCGAAAGATATGTGCCGCACTTCACCGCTCTGAGAGCTCAAGAAAAGACGCACCCTATGATCAGTGAAGAATACCTGGTCACCAATCATCATATTGCGGAATACTTTACAAATCGCGGTCGGTACAGCGAAGCCGAGAGACTGCTCGTATGGGTACTGGCCGACCGCAGGAAGCTGGTCGGCCAGAATGACATTCGGACTTTGCAAGTCATGCTTAGCCTCGCAGAAGTGTACGCCAGTCTGGGGAGGTATCAGGAAGCTGAGCCACAGTTTCTGAAAGTGTTAGTGGCAACGGAGAGACAGCTCGGAGCTGATCACCTGAACACACTGGCAACGATGAACAACCTCGCTTCTCTATACGATAGGCAGGGGAAATGGAACGAGGCTGAAAGCTTTTATGTGCGAGCACTCGCAGGGAAGGAGAAGCAGCTCGGCGCCGATCACCCAGACACATTAACAACAGTAAACAATCTTGCTCTTCTATACCAGAGCCAGGGGAAATTCACTGAGGCCGAATGCTTGTATATGCGAGCGCTGGCAGGGCGGGAGAAGCAGCTCGGGGCTGATCACCCGGATACGCTGACAACAGTTCACAATCTCGCTTCTCTGTACGCGCGCCGGGGGGAATTCAACGACGCTGAAAGCTTGTATGTACGAGCACTGGCAGGACGGGAGGAGCAACTCGGGGCTGATCACCTGCACACGTTGGCAACAGTGAACAACCTCGCTTCTCTATATGAGAACCAGGGGAAATACAAAGAGGCTGAAAGCTTGTATATGCGAGCGCTGGCAGGGCTAGAGAAGCAGCTCGGGGGTGATCACCCAAGCACACTGGCAACAGTGAACAACATTGCTGGTTTATACCAGGGCCAGGGGAAAATCAACGAGGCCAAACACTTGTTTGAGCGAGCACTGGCAGGGAAGGAGAAGCAACTTGGGGCTGATCACCCGAGCACGCTGGCAACAATAAACAACCTCGCTCATCTATACAAGAGCCAGGGAGAATTTGACAAGGCCGAAAGCATGTATGCGCGAGCACTGGCAGGGCGAGAGAAGCGGCTCGGGGCTGATCACCCGGACACGTTGACAACAGTGAACAACCTCGCCGTTTTATATGAGAGCCAAGGGAGGTATGAAGAGGCTGAAATTTTCTATGTGCGAGCGCTGGCAGGGCGGGAGAAGCGGCTCGGGGCTGATCACCCCAGCACGCTGATGACGGTTCATCATTTTGCTCACCTTCGAAACCAGCAAGGCAAATATCAAGAGGCACAGGCACTTTATAGGCGAACAATGGCAGGCCAGTAAGCAAAGCTGCGACTTGACCATCCGCACACACAGGTGACGCGAGAGAGTCAAGGCGGGACTCTTGAGGCGCAGGGAAGATGCGAGGAGGAGTAAGTGCTGCATGAGCGGATGGATCAGAGCAACTTGTAGTGTATTATGTAGAGCATCATGATGTTTTGGGTCCTGTCATAGGCACCGCAGAAGTCGACAGTCATTCGAAATGTGATGTGCCGAACGCAGAGCCACCCGCACGCCAGCACAGAAAGCACTGTGATCAATATTTGAACAACATTGGGTTGCAGAGCAGATTCGGAAGTGAGGCATCACCATATGGGATGGCGGAGGACGCGTCATTCCGACACGATCTATCTCCTACAATCTGCAAAAAGGTGCAGGTAGGTTGAGGCGACAGCTGTAATATCTGGGTACTTGTGACGGTTATGTCACTGTGATTTTGGCAGTAACCAGCTTGGTTCCGCCAAAATCTTACGGATCAGGAGGTACACCGCCATTTCGGCAAGTATATATCTTTGATACGATTAGTTCGTTCTTCATTTCACACGATTATGTCCCGAAAGTAGCCTAAATACGACGTGATCGGGACAGCTAGTATCTAACACCAATATATTGGCCCAAATGAGGTTATCTCAAGGGGCATGCACTGGAGCGCTCCGTGAAACCAGGCCTACCCGGGTGGTCGTGGGAAAGTGGCTGTGCCGCGCGCGCGACAAGCCTCCGTAATCACTTGTATTCCGCCCAGATCTGTGCATTTATCTCGCTCATTCACATACAACATATAACTATGCCTACTGGGAGGACTCCTGTTGCTGAAACTGTCTCTGTCTTTTTTGATAATGGTCAAATAGAGCTATCTTCTGTTATTAACCCAATCACACATGCTCACTGGATGGCTTGTGATCTCTGCGGGACTGCCTGGGTAAGAGAAAATGTGAATCCTATCATGGGGCATAGGGAAAATGAGAAGTGCAAGAGAGTCACTTTTAGAGCTTCAAACGAAGCTGCAAAAAAGCCTAGGCTGATTGACGAGCCTCAGGCTGGCGAAGGGTCCTCAGGTGATACAATAATACAGATAGTCAATAAATCCATGGTAGATAATATTTTATGAATTTACTGCACCATACAAACTTGAGAAACACTGTAAATACATAGTTTACAGCAAATCCTAGAGCCTGTGGCGCGAAATCGCAGCCAGACTTGAGCCAGACGCGCGCGCGCGGCACAGCCACTTTCCCACGACCACCCGGGTAGGCCTGGTTTCACGGAGCGCTCCAGTGCATGCCCCTTGGGTTATCTCCACCCAAACGGGCCGACACTTAATTCACGTCACCCTAACGTTGATTGTACAGTCAAATCACACAATTTTCACGTAGGCTTCGAAACGTGCTAGCGAGGCTGCTGCGACGTTAAATTAATGTCGCAACTCAGGTGTCCGCTCTGCAGTAAGGTTTTGCTTCAAATTTCGCTAAGTCCAATTAAATCTACCGAGGTCGCGAGCGCCATTTGGCAAATTTTAGATCGTGCCAGCAACCTTCAACGTTGGGCCCTTTCTCCATCCACGTCCCACATCCAGCAGCTCGAGCTCCCTTTGGTCATTTGGTATGTTTCCAAATATGTTCACTGTGTTCATCGTCTGACTGTCGACCTCTTCAAGCTACTCAACTCCATCTCCTTTTGAGTCCTCCTTGCCCATTCACCATCACCCCTCTCTCCTTCAACAGTCACATCCTTTCGCCAATTCATTGGTTGTATCTCCCGCCATCAATACCTTCCCCTGACAGTCTTCTCGCCATATGAGCTTGATTCCAGGACGCGGGACTTTGACGAGGTCTTGGGTTCAGCTTGTTAGAGCAGGGCTCCAAGGGTGTCGAGGAGGATGTACCATACTACTTACTACTGTACATATATTCATAATCAATGCAATAACCAATTTTCAATCATAACTATTGGATTCATTAGCAGTGATCAAGCCCAACTTAAGCCTGTGTCCGGTCAGGTCAATGGGTTGTGTATAATATGTGAATTTTGTATGTAGCCCGGTACGACCGATACATGTCGTAAATACGTAGAATTAGCAGTAAAATTGACACAACATATTTGCATCAAAATCGGTGTGTGTGATAAAGAACGCACTATTCGTATCACGAAGAGCTAGTAGTGAGGTAAATTTGACGTCGCTCGATCTGACGTGTAAACCACCCGTTGCACGAAATAGCGGTGTAGTATGGATGGCGAGTATGGGAGGTGACTGTATATAGATTGCGCAGAGATCCTACAAGAAGGCTTGCAAACCGCGGTGGCACAGTTTCGGGCACGTGTGTCGGCGTTGATGTCAATAGCCACGTGCTCTCCATGAGGGACGACTCGGAGCAACTTCGAATTCTTCAATGCTCTTGAACCTCCCGATCAACGAGCAACCCGTCTATGACTGTATCAACTTGCGACACCTGGTGAAGAGCCTGGAGAGCTCTATTTAAAATGATGAGGGAACGATACGTGGATAAGGCCCAGGGTCCACAGCAGGTGCGTCACATTTCCCGGCGTATCAGACTCGTACTAATCCTTGTCTTTCCTACAGATTATCAAACAAGCAAGGCAATTGTTGAAGAGTGCTGAAGAAGACGACCCTAGTTCTTCCCCGCCGCTAGTAGTAGTGGCTCTCCTGCGTATTCCTACATCCGAGCCGTCTTCGGCAGGCATCGTGCTATTCTTGACAACTTGAATCGCACATGGCTCTCATCACCATCCCAGACCACTTCACAACACCTAATCACCCGCAACCAGATGGTCGCCCTGGCATTTCCACTCCCAGAAGCAGATAATTATATGACCCGCGCCTCTGATGACCTGTCTACCCCGAACCGAGAGGATATACCTACGCCTGTCGCACGCATGCCCGCCATGGAGTCTCTGAGCGCCTTCACAGCCGCGTCAAGATCAGCGCGAACGGGATGTGCCAGGCGTTCCCCAGCAAAGAGGGGGTATCGGGGTTGGTGATGCTAGTCAGGCGGTTGGATGGATCTCCGCCCTGCGCTTTTAGTGGGGAAGGACTTCAAGCCCATGTCGATGAAGTAAAGGGGACAGAGAGGAGCAGGAGGAGAGAAGTCAACTTCCCTTCCTCGTTAATCTTCGCCGCGTTCGCATCTGTCGAGGACTTCAGCGCGATAAGGACACCCCAGTTTCGTAGATATCGGCGAGCAGGCCTTATTGGTCGTCTTCGATCTTCCAGGGGGCCAAGACTGTATAGGCGGCATTGGCGCAAATCTACAGGACCATCGACTAAGAAGCGCCCAATATCCTCACCGTATCACCTGAAGCATCTTCTTTGTCGCATCTCCGCAGCCCAGGAGCAAGGATCTCGGTCTCGTACTCTTACGACGACCCCTCCGCCTTCAAGAAGGTGACAGAGATGTGCATCGCAGGCAGAGTGTGGCACAGATATCCCTGATTTCGCTCCGTTGGCGCAGTATCCGGTATCGACGTTGTTCAACAAATAACTCAGTGCGGGAGAGCGAGTGCAGGAAACAGACCTCAAGAAGCTCGCGGACACCATCGTTGGTGCGGGCTTTACATCCACCTCGATGCACGCCATCAACGCTGAACAACGACCAGGCCGATCAAACGATCCTCATTTTGCACGGGTGTTCGTCGATATTCACTAGCATGTGTAAGCAGCTCAGCCAAACCCTTGGACCTGCGAAGACTATCCCAGGCGCGTAGGATGCTTCTGTCTTGAAGCCCAGCAGGGTGAACACTTCGAGGCGACCGCGTTGATGTCGGAACAAGAGCACCCGCCCGTCTGTGCTCCCCTCGCACATGGTCGCACAAGCTACTTGTCGCTGTCGCGCACGGAGAAGGCCGGGCCTCATTTGCCAGTGAGGACTTGTTTTCGGTTTGTGGATTTGCACTTAGCTAGGATTCGGGTGGACGAGAGAGGGGTGGAAAGTAGGCGGGCTGGGGCCTAGGCTTTTGAGCCAGTATTGGGGATACGGACATCTCGAGTCATTACTGATGTAGTAACATGTATGTTATTGATGGGGGATACGGGTCGTCGAGTCCATAGGAACCTGTAAGAAAGTACTGCAGACGGTGTACCCGCTAGTGCCTGCTGCATTGATCAGTACAACACCGCACATCCTTAACTTGTTGAAACTGGCAGCACGAGCTGGCCTACAACACACATTCAGAACGTAGCCAAAGTTTCACTTATGAGATCCCGCCGTGTTGAGAAGTCAACGTTCGACTCGGAAAGCAGAAATAGGCGCCCGCCTTGTTCCTCTCGACGAGGTGATACAATCGATCGACGTCGGACAAACGTCCTACAGAACCAGGCCATCTGGGATCAACACTGCCCAATCACTCTGCATCCACCATCAACGTAGCGTGACACAACCTGCTGCTGCTGCTCGTTTACTATCCAATATGGACCGTATGCCTGTGTACAACACTTTCAGCACCAGCGGCGACTTCAACCATAACCTTGGCGGAGATTATTACAACACAGACTACATAATGTCCCCCGTCGCATCGCTGGAGCCAGCCAGCCAAACTCCGCCATCGCTTCCCCAGTTCAACGACACGCCCATCGGTCGCATTTCATCGTGCTTCACTGGGCGCAAGCTGGAACTTGACTTTATCACCACGTCCTTTAACACCTTCCAGATCGATAAGCCGACCAGTGTCGTGGTTTACGGGAGGCCGGGGCTTGGGAAAAGCCAGCTGGCCATACGGCACGCCAACCTAGCATTCACAGCGGGCACTTACTCTCACATTTTCTGGGTTTCGGCTTCAACGGTCGCAAAGCTCATTCAAGGCTTTACGAGGATACTGGTTGTGATCAATCACGCATATCAAAGTTATCCAGATCAGGACGAGCAAATTGAGGCTGTGCGTCTTTGGTTGGATCATTCCAAGGACCACGGATGCCGCCGATGGCTGTTGATATTCGACGACGTGACAGCGAAGAGCGCGCAGTTTCTGCGCGACCACTTACCAAGACATAACGCCGGTGGCGACATCCTGATGACCACTCGAACCCGCAATATTGCAGAATCTGTAGCCAATGTGGCGGGTCAGGAACATCTCACATTTGAGCTCAAGGCTCTCAGCATGGCGCAATCGGTCGACCTGCTTCTAAGGAAGGCGGGGATTCAAACCAGCACTGCAGTAGATCTAGAAAGCGCAGAGAAGCTCGTGAGTCGGATGGGGTGTCTGCCTCTGGCAGTTGAGCAAGCGGGATCGTATATGAAGTGGAGCGGGTTCAGGAACGCCAATCAGATGCAAGAAATGTACGATGAGCGGGGGTTGAAAGAGGTACGTGATAGAACACATTGGTTTGCGCATAGACTGAACTATTGATACATCAAGGCAAATAGCTTGGAGAACAATCTTGCCGCATACGAAGAGAAGTCCGTCCTGACATCAATCGCAGTGCAGCTCCAAAAGCTCGAGGAGACAGATCCAGATGCCCATAAACTTCTCACAACGCTGGCATTTCTTGACCCAGACAACATATCCATCGACATCCTGTCACTTGGTGCTAGGACAATTAGTGACCGCCTTGCGAGCAATGCGGCACTATGGTTCAACGTATCTCCGACACCCCAGGGCAAGTTATCTCCGATCCTTGGATTGGTGAACAGTCTACAGGAAAAGAAGAGAAGAGATACCCCCGATCCTTTAGCGGGCGTTCCCTCGGACCTGAGAGGTCTCATTGAGCTCCTTTGCTCCGAAGAACGGGTCAATGCCGCCTTGCGCCACTTCGAGGACCTATCGATAGCTCAGCCTCTGTACGATGACAAACCATCGCTCCATATCCACGACCTGATACAATGGGTTGTCCAACAAAGCACAATCCTTCACCGAGAGGAGGGTTATCGCACGCTTGCCATCGCACTGATCTGCAATGCATTTCAGACGATACGAGACACACGAGCACCTCTGTCCTGGTACGAGTGCGAAAGATATGTGCCGCATTTAACTGCTTTGGGAGCTCAAGAAAAGACGCACCCTATGATCAGTGAAGAATACCTGGCCATGAATCGTTGGGTTGCGGAATACCTTACGGATCGCGGTCGGTATAGCGAGGCCCAGACACTGCTTCTCCTAGTGCTGCACACATCCACCGGTCTTTGAGACACCGAAAACCAAAACTATCCTTCCACATCACTTCACGAATTTTTACAAATTTCTGAAGAGACGGAAAGTTCTCAATGCATCTTGACGGACTTCGCATGGCATCTCAAAAAATATTAACCACGTTTCGATGTTGCAGAGCGAAACACCGGTGTATCAGTGACTGGTTTCGGACGTAGTGGGTAATGCTGAGCATGTTTTGTCTCGTGTCGGGCTTGAGGAATTGTGTAAGCGCAACGCCAAAGTCGACGGTTGTTCGAAATGTAATGAATCATCATTGAATGTACCGAAAGCGGAGCCACCTGCACGCCTGTACCGAAAGTGATGTGGTTGATACTGAGCAACTATTGGTTGCAAAGCGAATTCGGCCTGAAGTAAAAGATCAACATGTGGGACGGCGGCGCATGGGTCATTCCAACAAAATCCATCTCCTATTGATCTGTACAAAAGTGCGGTTGGGTTGAGACAACAGCCAAACAACAGCTGTAATATCTGGGTACGCGCCAACAACGGGGGATCTTGCATGAACAAGGCAAGTTATTTCGTAGAATATCAATTTTGGGGGATGAAGTCCTACGGAGCCTGGTTATCGGTCTGCATGGTGCGTTTAGCTGTTTCATGCTTTACCTGCCAGTCTTGGATGATGTGAATTCTGCCATTCTGAGCGGGACGGCGGCCAGTTGCTCTATCGCCGTGATAATACCCATGAAGTCCTGGGCCATACTTCGCTGGCTCATGAAGTGATCTTAATGCACACGTCGTGAAACGAATGTGCTATGGGACACACCTTTTATAAGTATGGTGGCATCGTTCGTAGTTTCTTCCTTGATGGTGACCGTAACTCGATGACATATTTCCTGCGACAGATTCAGAAACTTGGTGATTCGATAATAGTAGAGTGAAGAAATTGGTACGTGCGTGTACATGCACCTTAAATTCAAGGGCTCGATGGTTGGGAGTCTTCGCGGTGTCAGGGGAAAAAATTCATCCTGAATGGTGTATCTCCCCGGAATATGTGGGTGCCAGAGCGACACAGTCTGGAGAATATATGCTACAGGAGCCAGAGCATCCAAGGTTTGATGCAATTTGGATACAAAGAGTACGGAGACCGACTCTCTTGAGAGGTCATCTGCGTGTTCCTCCAGAACCACTTCGGAGCGCTGCCATGCATATCAGTATTGCAGGAGCGTGCCCCATGCCTGAGAATTAATCTACGCGTGAGCTGCTCATCGTGCTTCAGCAACAGCACGGAGTTAAGTACTGAGATGTTTTAGGCCAATAATGATGTTGTCACAGATGAGAGTAACGCCAAGCAGCAGTCCACAGTCGAAGGATGATGAACATGGCCATGAAGCAAAAACCGCGGCACGTGAGTCTGACGCGGTGGTCGAGTTTAGGATTGGGTTGGGTTGTTGTTGGGTTGGCTTCGAATCTTGATGATACTCAACACTTACCTAATATCTCCTGCATAGACATACTAGTAACTACATACAAATGACTCGTACCTCGTCTGTAGTCTGTCAACATGGTAAGCTCGGCATTTCCGAGTGGGTACAGGCAATGCTTCCTAATTCGGCGTGCATGTGGCGCGCACCAAATCGCCGCGTCCGATGGTCACTTTTTATACCGGCTCGCACACTCCCCGTATCACACGACTTCATACACGAAAGTTGTTCAGAACTGATGTGTCATGAAAACGGCCAGGCTCAAATTTTAAAATAGCCCCGCATGCGCTCAAACTGGCCTCCCCGGAGCTCATATCTCGAGCTTGAAGACGACAATGAGAATTCCGCTGCGGACGTTCGATTCATTTGGTACTAAAACATATATTCCAATACTTACTTTGGCCCCAAGTGGTGCAGGCCCCAACTAGTAGGACGCGCAATATGTATATAGCTAAGAAATCACAGCTAGGAGCAGATACATGCCCTTACAGGGAATAAAAATGTACCAGCATGAAATATACAGCTTATAAAAGAGCTACAGAATAAAATTCCCGAGTCATTGAGTGAGAAAATGGCCAGGAGAGACACAACGAGACGAACAGCTAGGTCCCGAATGTGGCGCAGATCCTCGAAATTTCCTTTTCAGGACGGTCATCCTGCACGACCTTGCACGTCCTACTAGTTGGCCCCCGCAACACTTGGAGCTAAAGTAAGTATCGCAACATATGTTTTGATACCCAATGAATCTAATTGTTAGGACGGAAACTTTATTTGGGTCTTCAATCTTGAAATATGAGCTCCAGGGAGGCCAGTTTGAGTGCATGTGAGGTTATTTGAAAATTTGAGCTCGGCCGTTTTCATGGCATGTCAAGTCTGAACAACTTTCCTGTATGAAGTCGTGTGATACGGTGAGTGTGCGAGCCAGTATAAAAACTGACTATCGGACGCGGCGATTTGGCGCGCGCCACACGCACGCCGAATTAGGGAGTGCCTGTACTCACATGATTTCGTAGGCGGGTCCAAACAATGAGGTAAGCTATGTCACGTGCGGACCAATAATCGCGTCGCATCGCGTCCTTGCTTCATCTCCCCGTGTTCCCCACTTGCTACGGCGGTTCGCGCATAAAGGCCTCATTTGTAGGTACATAACCGCTCCTCTAGTACAGTTCAGTTCAATGAGGCGCCCGGTGATGCTCAGTAAAAACGAAAACGATCACTCGGAGTCGGCCAGCCCCCTCGAGGCTCCACCCTGTGCGGTGAATTGTATTTGCTGACAATAATCTCTGCACTGAATTACATCTTATCAATCATTTACGAAGCATTCCCCAGTGATTCGGATGGCATGAGGTAGGAAGTAATATTACAGCACAAGAACAAGACAGACGTATAGCTATGTGATAGTGACTAAGACAATCGAGGTACATGTCTGGTATCGATGTCTGGTGGATTAGGTGCGCATGAAGGGATGTGTTGGATGTGAGGGAAAGGGGTGATGCGCTGCGTGTATGTGCGTAGATATATACATGCAATGCAACTACCCACGCAAGTCCTAGAATAGTGAGTGCGAGGTAAATATGATTTAGATTTGGTATAATAAGCCCCGAAAATACAAACAACCGTCAAGTTTACTCGCGGCGAGACATACAGAACGCCGACTCCCAAGTTGGCGTCTCAACGTCTTCTTGATGCAATGCCCGCCAGGTGCCGACGAAGTTCTTGCCACCCACAACATAGCCTGTGAACACCCAACGACCAAGGTGGCTATCCTCGCGGCCAGCCACGCGGCGTGGAACACGCACCAGCGCGATAAGTCCATCCCATGGACGGATGCGGCCGTGGAAGATGTAGTGATTCCAGGCTTGGCCGTGATTCATATCGGTCTGCAGAAGAACAAGGTTAGTGGCCGGTAAAAAAAACCGCAGGGGCGAACATACCTCGCCAGTGAGAAACATGTCCCGGATGCCGTCGCACTTGACGCGCGCTGGCTGGGGCTCGATGACCTCGGCCGTATCAGCCTCGCTGGTGTGCATACTCTCCACGTCGCTCCCTTCAGAGTCATCCTCCATTTCGCTGTCATCCTCCTCCATCTCGTAATTATGCGCAAGCCCGACGCTGGCGAAAAAACTCTCGACCTCAGCATCTGGCGGAGGCACATCCACATCCATGTCGACATCCAAATTCGCCAACTTGGCGCTCCGCTGCCTCATGTCCTCCTCGTACCGCTCCCGATGCTCGATGCAGGACGTGCACGTCTCCTCGCTGTGCGAGTTCGGCTGCCCCGGCACATACGTCTGGTAACTCGACTTGCTCCCATTCTCATCCCGCACCACACAGACGCCATTGTCCTCGCTGATGCGGATCTCCGGCAGCCAGGCATTACTCAAGCCATCGTCGAAATGGTCTCCGCGCCCGCCCACGCGGATGGGTTGCTCCGGGCTGATGCAGTGGTGCTCCCGCAGACGCATGAACACGGGCACCGTCGTCACATGCGGGTTTCCCTCGCCGAAGTTTGGCGGGCGCACACCTGTGACCATGAGCGTGTGGTAGTGCGCCTCGTCGGGGACGAGCATGCGGCCCTGCCACAGCCCGTTGAACATCCCGTGCGTGTAAGTGATGCCCTTCACCTTTGGGGTGGACCACGGGTCGAAGCAGAACGCGGAGCGGTTCCAGTCGTTGTCCCACATCGCGCTGGCAGAGGTCAGCGAGGGTGTCCACAGGCCTTGGTGCATCGCGTCGAGCTCCGAAAGGCTGAGGCTGTCTGTGTAGTTCCAGTCGGGCGGCGGCACCATCTGCACGCTCTGGTGCGCGTTGACCTCGTGCACGTCGGCCTGGGTGGGGCGCACGTGTGTGTGGCCGAGCGCGATGGCGGTTGCGCGGTCGATGGGGAGATGAGGCGGGACGCCGATGGGCAGAATTTCGCGCCGAGATAAGTATAGCATCTTGGCGGCGATGGTGACTAGTGGGCGAGAAAATTCCAGGTTGATGTCGTAGTGGAAGACATCCTCTAATAAGTCGTTAGTTGCACGATACAGTGGGAAAGAGCCGTGTGCGGTTAGGGTGGAATTCGGGAACTGCTGCCGCCACTTGCGTGAAAGGGACATATTGGAAGGGGTATATAGAGGCATACTGAAGTGGTTGGCCGGAGCATGCGTGGAGGGATACTGAAGCAGGGATTAGAATATGAACATGAAGCATTTTGGGAAGACATACTCGGAAAGGCATGACCACGTATGGGAGGACCAGGTCAATGACTTGCTGCCGTTGTTCGATCGTTTCTGCTCGTAGTTGCTCTGCAGGAGATGGTTAGTCGCGTGATGTCGAATAAAATAGCACGGTACTCGCCTCGAGTGGTAGTAAACCACATCAGCCATAATGCGACGGCGTTCACAGTGCTCTCCGCTGGCCAACCGTTATACGCAGTGTCGCACAAACGCTCCCTCACGAAGCGATCGACGAAATCACCCAGGCCAGCCTTCTGCAATTGGATGGCGTTCTTGCCGTCGCTCTCCAGCGCAAGGAAGAACGCTGATCTGAGGGTCTCCTCAACGGCGATGGAGTATATGTCGCCGCGTTTGATGTCCCGCAAGGTTCCGCAATATATTTTGAGTTGTTTGGAAAGATTGGATGACTGCGTGGCTATTGGCCCAAAACGACGCTTGGCTGCGGCGACATCGAAGCGCGATCGGAAGACCCTGGCATAGAAATCCGGGGTATTTTTGAATGTCAGGAGCTGGTAGACATGTTTGCACGTGCAGAGAAATGGTACCAAGCCAGAGGGTGGGCCGTAGGGATCAAGCACGGTGACCTCGAGAGCGATGTTCTCTAGCACCTCAGCGGGAATCCTGCAGAGAGTACTGGTCTGGTAAAGCATGGCGACACAGAGAAGGAAACCAGAAGAAAAAGTCGGGTTGGGAGGACAATGCAAGGCGAGGCGCCGGAGAAGGATTAGTTTATGAAATACCTGATCCGATTTAGGTTATAATTAGGGTTTGGTTAACACCGTGATAGACACCGCGGTGACGACAGTGGTTCGTGTTTACAGTAAAACGTTGGAACTTGGAAACAATAGGTACATACAGGTAAGTAGTGTTGCCGCGAGCTGAGCTGAGGTCAAGAGCTGAGGTCAACTCAAGGTGGCCGCTAGTGGCCGCCCCTAGCAGCTCTGTGGGGCCCCGGAAACGTTAGAAAATATTTGCCAGGTCGGAACCAATGCATGTGGCGCAGCTTTCCTCGCAGTTGTCACTGTTGTGCTCGACTTCTCGGATTGCTTTTGTATGTAATTTCACAAATACGGACTTGAGGCGGCGGGAGAAAGTCAAATACATCCATTGTGAGAGAGCTTCCGGTATTTCGTGCATGCAAAACCGACATGAAGCCTTTTAACCCTCGTTAGTTGACGGGAAATCACCAATAAGTAACAGATACTCATCACTGGTGCTACGCTAAGCCCACCTGGTTTACCTCTAGCAACGATTGACCTTGAAATGTAAAATTTGGAAGCCTGAAGAGCCCTGGGACCGTGTTATTGAAGAAAGGAGCTTGCGGTGGCTCTGCTGCTGCACATTGCATGCGGCACGTGAGATACCGAAAAAGGAAGGTGATGGCCCTCAAGCTTGTGCCGAACCTGTGCCGAACTCAAGGCAACTCGAGGTGCAAATTCCGGCATACTCTATGTACTTACATCTTGAGTTGAGGTGAACTCAGCTCCGAGGTACCTCAGCTTGCGGCAACACTAGACTTATGATGCATTTGTTTGTACATCGCCGGAACAAACAACTTGGTGGCGCTGCCTGAATATTAGGTAGGTGGCGCAGTGTTTTTGGGTCGTTGACAGCGCTAGCTCGACCATCGTCTATTTCAGGTTGGTGCCCATTATCTGTGTCGAGGGGTCCAAGTTGCAATGTGGTGCGGCTTGAGGGCTGCAGGCTGATGTAGGCGAGACCGAGAGGGTTGGAACAATCGGTAATCGGCCACTCGCGCCACTTGTTTGGATGTACAAACAAATAGCATCATAGGTCTAGAACCGAAACCCGTACCTATCGTTTCCAACATAGCTGTATACTTGCGATAAAGCGACCTTCCCCGGTCCTGCACAGCGCTGGTCACGATTCGTGCTATTTTGCGGCCGGTACGCAACATCAACGCAACATACAATCATTCATCCGAGTCGCAAGTAGATGTCTGATGCGTGCCAGCTCGATTCGAATTTGGGCAGGGGCCGGATCTGTGCTGCAGCACGTCGTCGTACGTCCAATCAAGCAAGCTTGTATGTTCTGAAGTCCCGATTCCCCGGCGATGGGCTCATACCCTCCGTTTGCCCTCCGAGACCTTTATTGGGGGAGCTTGCCTCCCCCCTGTATCTTGGTGGGGCTCGCAAAAACAGTAGTGGCTGTGCCCAAGAGCGCCGGTCCCAATGGGCTCCCCGTGAGAACGTCCAATGGGCCCCCCGTGAGAACTTTGTGTCTGCGCCGGCGCTCTGTCACGGTGAACTTTGTCAAACTGTATGTAGCCTTCAGTGAATTAAGCCGTACAAGCTCCCCCAACCTCAGTGGCCTTCCTGAATTCATATTTCAAACCTTGGTATTGCTATTTGTCGTGTAGGAGGGCGATAAACACATTCGAGGGCCGCACATTCGTGCCGCCGAACCTCTCACCACGAGCATCGCCTCTATCCTCGGTGTACACACAAACGTACTTCCCATTGCTGGACGCAGCGCAGGCAAACCGAGTTGCCAAGATGTATTCGACTTCTGCGCTGGGAGAGAGCTGCCCATAGTGGAGGTCCAGGCTGTGGCGATTACCGGCTCATGTGAGCTATTTTCTACATTTGTTTTCCTGAACGAACAGCTGACGAGGTGTATGGTATTCACATATTTGAAGGTTTCGAGCGGTATTCATCTGCTCGACTTATTATCTGCTGCGCGCGTTCAAAGAGAGATCGTGAAAGGTGCGTTTAAATTTGCGCTTGCGTTGATGTATGTGAAGAAATCGTACTTGCGGGACACTGATGAATCCATTGTTTCGCAGGGGGAATTCGTAATTCCACCATATGAGCTGAACGCTATTGTAATCTAGTCTCGTCTCGTAAATCGTAAATCGTGATGTGTGCGTGCGCTGACAAGGCGCGTATGATGTACCAGGCACCCACGGCACAGACGTCTACTACTACTTCACGTCGCAAGCACACGTCCCACCCACCCAGCCCAACTTGCTGCTCTCAACCAAATGTGCTTGCGATAAGTTGTTACCCCCCACCCCCTATGTGCAGCACGTTCAACAACACTGCCTTCGTCACCGCGCTCGCGCAGTCCTTCCTGGACGTCGTCTCCCTCGATCTGAATATCAAGTTCGCCCCTGCGAATCGCACGCTGCATTGGAGGACGTGAGATAAGTTATAACGGCTGGAGTGCTGCCGCTGCTGGGGGCCACACCGAGATGCTGTTCAACAAGACGGCCGCGGGAGATCCTGTGATCAGGCCGACTTCGATTGATGTTGGGTGATGCGCGTGAGCGCACCTTGCTTTAGTCGAATTCCTATCTGTATAAAGGAATTCTTTCACGTAGACTTGGGCTGACCGCCGCGTGCACCTCCACGCCAGGGTTTGGGAGGCATTGTGGGCGTATGCTGCCCAATGCGTCCGGATTCTGGATTTTGCCACATCTTGCGAGCGTCTTTACATTTTGAGTGAACGAGGTACGAGCATCGGCTGCGATTGGCGAAATGTTTCTTGGAATGATTGGTAATTATGCGTGTATCTCGTGGATCAGCGCCACAGTTTCACGCCAAGTACGACATGTAGGGCAAATTCGGTGATACTGTGATTCATTTGGATGCAATATTAGGGTTGTATGATGGTATCATCAGGTATCATCTTGCAATTGCAATCAAGGCACGGGAGAGCTTCGGCTATGTGGGTCCCGGTCCCTCACTGGAAAGCTGGAAGACTGAACTTGGGCTGAACTATTCTTGCAACATGAGTAAATTAAAGTATGTCTGGGATCAGTATCACTCGGATCAGTTACAGTCGGTTCCGAGGGACATAGCACTGCTCGTGGGGCAGCCATTTCAACAGGCAAGATACTATCTTGCCCTTGTGATGAGGATCATTCAAGCTCAACTCATTTTGGGAGTTTAATTGCTTCTCATTACTAGGACGTTTTGTAGATGCATAGACCATGCGGCAGGCTTGCAAACCACGGTGGCACAGCGGCTCGGAAGTTTGCCTCCGGTTGCCGTCGAGTCGGACTCTGTATAAAATGGGTGCCGGCGGCCTCGTCGCGCAACTCCAAGTTGCCAATCGCATCGATCATCTGCGAACAAACGCTCCTGTTGACCCTACCGCAGGACTGAATTGAATTCGAAATTGCGGCCCCGTTACTGCGCAAGGCACAAAGTGACAGATTGGCTGGAAATATTGTTTAGCCAAGTTCCAACCCCGAGCGTCGCTCGCCATGCCCCTTTCACCCCACTTTCCGACTACCTGCTGATATTTCACCCTCGGACCGACCTCCTAAGCTTCTTGCGGCAGGCACCTTTTGAACTGGAATAGGCAGAAAGCGCACACCGTCCCCAACATTCCCCGTTAACGACACTGGGAGCGGGGTAAGCCCTCCCCCACGCTCGCCTAGGACATCAATGTTAGGCCAAGCAAAGCCTGATTTCTTATCACAGTGGTCCCGAGCGTCGCGGTCATCTTCGGGCGATCGAGCGGGGTATTCCCTTTTACACCACGCCAGCAGCTCCGGGTATAAAGCTCAGAGGATACGCGCATCCTCCCCACCTTCACATCTCCACGACATGGCAGGCGGCGCACCCTCAGGACCCAAGTCCACCGAACCCTTTGTGCTCGCACACCACAAATACGCGCTCGCGTACTGCTCATTCTTCGTTCTCGGCGCGGTTCTCTACGGATATGACGGGTATGTCTCCCCCCTTCGCGACTCCAACCCCCCTCTGACCCGCCATGCAGCACGTACTTTACCGGCATAGTCGCCATGCCCGCTTTCCTGGAACGCTTCGGCGACACGGTCACCAACGGCCGCCCGGCACTGAAGTCGGGCACCCTCTCGCTCCTCTCCTCCATTGTGCAGGTCGGCGAGCTCCTCGGGTCTCTGACCGCGACCGTCATCGGCGGCGTGGGCGGGCGCAGAGGCGGCCTGATGGCTGCGTGCACGTTCGTGTCGATTGGGACCATCGTCCAGCTCGCCTGCAACGGGAGCATCGCGCAGCTCACCGTCGGCCGCCTGATTCTCGGCATGGGCATCGGCCAAATCTCCAACTGTAAGTGCATTCCATCCCTCCCCGCTCCCTCCCCAGCTCACCCGCTCCCTTTCCCCTCCAGGCGTCCCGCTGTACCTCTCCGAGAGCTCCCCGGCCGCGGTGCGCGGCATCGTCGTCGGCTCGTGGCAGCTCCTCCTCGCGATTGGCCAGGTCATCGGCGCGTGCGTCGACCAGGGCACGCACACCATCGCGTACCCGTCCACCGCGGGCTACCGCATCCCCATCGGGCTCAACTTCATCATCCCGCTCGTCGTCTTCCTGTTCATCTGGTTCATCCCCGAGTCCCCGCGCTGGCTCGTCTCGCGCGGCCGCGACGCGAACGCGCGCGCGAACCTCGTGCGCATCAACAGGGGCAACCCGGCCTACGACGCGGACGTGGCGCTGGGGGAGTACAAGGACGACATGCGGCGCAGCGAGGAGAGCGGCGGGGGGAGCTGGGCGAGCCTGTGGACGGACAAGGTCGAGTTCCGGAAGCTGGTGTCGACGTTTGGGATCCTGGCTGGGCAGCAGATCGGCGGGGTGCAGTTCATCTTCTCGTACGCGACCGTCGTCGCGACGGATCTGCAGCTCGCGAACCCGTTCCTCATCACTATCATCGTGCGTGCCCATCTCCTTCCCCCTGTCTTTGTGGGGTACTTGACTTTGGCTAATGGTGATGGTGGCGATGCAGATTGACATCATCGAGGTCCTGGGCGTGCTCGTGGGCTTCCTGATCATCGAGCGCGTCGGGCGGAAGAAGCTCATCCTGTGGACCTCCCTCGTCGAGATCATCTCCATGATGATCATCGGCGGGCTCGCCAGCGGGCCCATGGTTGCGCCGACAGTTCCGCCACAGGCATTTGGGCAAGCCGCCATTGCGTTCATCGTGAGTTCCGCACACCCAAATATACTTTGATGGGGCTAACGCCATGCTTTCGCAGTGCATATACGTGTTCGCGTTCAACCTCGCGTGGGGCCCGCTGGCGTGGTCTGTGGCCACCGAGATGTGCGTCGGCCCGAACAGGTCGAAGATCATGGGCATCGGCACAGCCGCCTTCTGGAGTACGTCTATTTCTCCTCTCCCCCCCTCCCCCCCTCCCCCTTCTCCTATCCCTACATCCCATTTTCGTCTCAATCGCAACCCCGGTCTTACTGACTAACTCGTCCCCAGTCGTCGCATGGGCCGTGACATTCACGCTCCCCTACCTGTACAACGCCGAGGGCGGCGCGGGCCTCGGGCTCAAGATCGGGTACATCTACTCGGGCGGGTGCATACTCTCCGCGCTCTTCGTGTGGCTCTACATCGGCGAGACGCGGGGAAGGACGCTGGAGGAGATCAACGAGATGTTTGCGCGGGGCGTGCCGGCGCGGCAGTGGGCGGGGTACGAGGTTGATATCGCGGAGTATGACCACGAGCTTGTGGGCAGGCAGAGTGCGGGCGGGGCCAAGGCGGTGGATGGTGGTGTGGAGGATGGGAATGGGAAGCGGGGGGATGCGAAGATTGCGGAGGAGGAGCGTGTGGAGGATGCGAGTGTGGGCAGCCGTGTTGTTTGAGTCCTGCGCTGGGGAAAGTGGTGGCGATGGCGTGGTCCTCGCAATGTGTATCTATCTGTAGTTGTATCTAAAACTAATCAATCATCGGCAATTTGCTGCCTCTTTCCGTGCGCGCAGAGTCGAGCAGTCTCCTCCTTTGTATCTAACACTCGTCAATCATCGGCAATTTTGCTGCTTCTTGCCTTGCGCGCAGAGCCTCGCAGTCTCATCTTCGGGATGACACAACACTCAAAAGTCTACGATTACGGAGTACTAAGCACTGGACGATATAGCATGTTGACATGTGGCAAAGATATCATGATGCAGCGAAGATCCAGTTTAGTTGATCAGGTCTAAGTAGTCAAGAGGCAAGGGCGCACGCGGTAGATAAATCAATAGTCGGTGTTCGTCTAAAGTTCGTCTCCTGTCGGCAAAATAAACGAATTTGCATCTTTTTGGGTGGGTAGGAATGTGCCTCAGATCCGTATGCGCCTCCACACGAGCTTCGTCTGGAAAGAATGCAAAATTGTCTATTGGAAGTTTTGGTGGCCTGCCGCAATTCGCCTGCTATCTAACTGATATATTTGATATCATTTACAGAGCATCGACAATTGCGTATGGTATCAATATGAAGTACATATCCGTCATTTTGTCGTTTGCGTGGAGGCTTTCAATGGAATAGTGAACGTTGGAAATGATGAGATGAGTACATCCATAGATTGGATCAAAGTTGTAAGGACAGAGGAATATGATACACCATCGACGACATACATCCCTTTCCATTATCAAATTTCTCACGACAAATCAGAAAGCTGGAGGACGCACGATGGTAGTGGTAAGCTTTAAAGTAGGGGATAAAATCGTCAAGTTACTCACACCAGTGATTCATTATCCCTTTGCTGTTTGATTCAGAGCCAAGCATTAGGATTCCCCTCCGGGTCGTCGTAGCGTCCACTCTCGTCTCTGATGCGCGACCAATCCCCACCGAATTCATCTATAAGCTCCCGGAGACACTCCGGCAAATGCTCGCCTGTCTGTCGATAACTTGTGCCAGCTCTCTTCGCAAAGACCAACAGCGGCCTGCTCCTCTCCACCTCCAAGGATTCGACTCTTCCACCAGCGTCTTCGGAGGTAGATGCATCTTCAAGCTTGCCAAAGGGTTCCCAGTCGTCCACGGAGATCATTTCTAATGCATTGTATCGATGAGGGCCAGCCGCCATGCCAGTATCATCGCGTATGCCCCTGAACAACTTGACAGATCCATAGGCGTCGCCATCTTTGATACGCTGCTGCCAATTCATGGGTTGTGATGGCTGCGCGCCTAGCAGGCCCGAGGTGGGCGTGTAATATAGCAACTGACGCCAACCGTCCACTTCACCGAGCGCGTCAACCTCGTCGCGTGTTCCAGTGTCCCCCCAGCTATCATCAAAGTCGTCGTGATAGACGTCCTCAACAAGCAAGGTATCCAACTGTAGACCGGATAGCATGCACAGCGCAGTCTTGAATGGGAATACAGAGCTATCGATCGGAACTGCGTAACCTCGGACGCGCATATATCGGAATTGGCCACGGTCCTCTGGGGACATTGGGAGTAAGACTTGGAGCATCAGGTTGGTCGAAGCAAAGTGGAGAGTGATGCTACACTTGAGCAAAGGTTGGGCCACGTTGTATGATCCCCGGCACGTAAGTAGAATGGCAAAAGGTTCATGCTGCTTTTCGAGGGTGCGCCCGAAAGAGATGACTGTCCCCTGGAAGAGTTCTTTGAAAATGGCCAAGTGCAGCTCTGAGGGAAGCGCTTCAAGGCTGCGTTTCTGCATATTATGATGTTGGACCAAACCCTACTGTGTCTGAGCGATTAGTTAAGCGTTGACAGCTGGGGTCTCCGAAAAGATGGTTGCAATGGCTCACTTTGAGCTCAAGGTTCGCAGATGAAAGCGTGCAGGATCGATCGATGAGTTGATGGTTCAGATGAAGGTCGGACTCTGTCGGACTAGTCACTACGCGAAGTTATAGCATGTCAATGGTCATGTGACCAGCCGATGATTTTGCATTAATATAATAAGATCATGATTATGTCTACATCTGACTCATTATTGTCTCTCCTTCTCAATTAACATGGCAGAAAAATGAGCAGGAATCATGGTTGAGCTCAAGGTGTAAACGGTTGTGGAGGTGGTGGCGGTATCACCATCAGTGCGAATACCTTCGTCAACCTCACAACACGCTAATTCGAGCTCCTAATTATGATCATGGGTGTCTACAACTATCATTGTCGACCAGGCAGCATTTCCAGCGCAACTTGGGTCGAAAATGGAAATATTGAGCTAGTTTCGATCATCAATGGGTCCATGCGGATTCCCCGCCCCACGAGCAGCCTTTGACGAGGACGCTGCGGGATTCACCATGCTGCTCTGATGACATCGATGTATACTAATGGCAGGACCTCGAACACCAACGCGTGTAACGCAAGATGCGCTTGAGCAGAGGTTGGGCTTTGGTGGTATAATTGTCGGCATGACAGTACGATTGCAAATGGTTCGCATTACTTATGAGAAAGCCTCCAATGAAATGATCGTTTCTTGGGAGAAGTCCTCGATATCGGATAATGGCAACACGTAGCCCCGGAGGAAGATCTACAAGTCTGCGGTTAACGTTTGACATGTTGATCAATATTAATCTAGCTCTTGGGCTGGATGTTGCGTCGCAGCTGTCACAGATCGTATCCGAAGATTACAATTTTCGTCAAAGGTTCACACTTTGGACACATACCTTCCTTCGTTCTGAAAGGTGTTTAGCGTGACTCTGAGAGAAGGTAGAATTTCAATTCAAGATTGGCCCGGGTGACAGTGGCACGTGTTGAGTGTGGCGTGTGAGTTTCGACCCAATGCACAACGAACTTTGATTCGAGGCCCGTGTCTTCTAACGTCCCCCTGCACCCGTTCCCTGTCCTCATACCCATCCTCCCAATCATCTACGATGGTCAGCAAATCTAAGGGCGCAAAGTCTGGCGAGCAGGAGTCTTCGTATGCAGTAAAGGACATCGTTCTCGCCAAAATTCGCGGCTTTCCCGCTTGGCCTGGCATGGTGTGTTTGTCCTGTCGCCAGTAGCGCGTCGCGTCATATTGACATGCTTTGCTGGACGCGCAGGTCGTGGACCCCGATACAGTACCTCCAGCTGTGCAAAAGGAGCGTCCTACTTCGAAGAAGACTAGCTTCTATTGCGTTCGGTTCTTCCCTGCGGGTGACTTGTGCGTCACCATAAACCCCTCTGCCCGTCTACTTGCTCATGATTCGTCTCTAACACTAGCTCCTGGACAGTCGCGAAAGACCTCTCACGTCTTCACGCCCACGAAATCGATAGCTTCTTGGGCGAACCCCACAAGAAGTCCGGTGACCTCTACAAGGGCTATGAGATCGCCAAGGACCCCGAGGTTTGGCTGATCAAACAAGACGCTCTTGCAGCAGACATCGCCGAAGAAGAAGAAAACGCTCCTTTCGATCAGTTGGAGAGTGATGCTGAGAGTGGCGAACCCAAAACAGTGGCCAAATCCAAGAAGAGAAAGCGTGAGGTGGACTCTACACCTGCATCCAAGGCGAAAGCCAAGCCCAAAGCTAAGAAGACGTCGGAGGAACCTGCGAGCAAGAAGAAGGCCGCGGCTGGTGGGAAGGGGAAGAAGAACGGCGCAAAATCGAAGGAGATGGTTGAGTCAGAAGACGAAGGAGGGCCTGAAGGAGAAGACGATGACTCAGGTCCGAGCAAGAAGCTCACTGCGCCTGCCTCGAAAAAGGCGAAGAAGGAAAAAGCGGACGCGGAAGATCGTGAGTCGTCATATTGCGATTTTACAGCATGGAATTAACCATATCTCCTTCTCAACAGCATTGGAGAATGACGAGGAAGCCAAACGCGTTCGGGAGTGGAGACATAAACTCCAGAAAGCTTTCCTTACACCCAAAGCGCCGCCCAAGTCAGAGGTATGTCCTTATCTCGCTTCTGATCATCCCCATATTCATACCTATATCCCTTTAGGACATGCCGCAACTGGACGCATTGTTTACTGGCGTTGAACAGTACGACAAAATGAGCATTGAATACCTTTCCGTGAGTTCCCACTGCCAGCATGCCCGTTTACCGCCCAAACTGACCACCTTTTCCCGCAGTTTTCTAAAATTGGCAAGGTTATGCGTCACATTGCTGCTCTCAGGGCCAATAACATTCCACGTAATGCCGAGTACAACTTCTTGACTCGCGCGCAAACGTTGGTGGACAAATGGCACGAAATCCTCAACTCCAAGAAGAACGAGGGCAGCAATGAGGGTACCTCAGAGCCCAAGCCCGAGATAACGAATGGAGATGGCACCGAAGTGGACACTGGCGCGATGGAGGTCGATGCCTCAGGAGGAGAAACTGCGGCGGAGGCGGCCGAGTAAAAGACATTGTCCCTTCTTCACCTCATTCGTCTTAACCGGCCGTGGCCTAGCGATATCCTTTTGCGTGGACCTTCTCTTTTTGCAGCCTTCTATAACCGCTGCCTTCAAATCTTGCACTTTCCTGTGATACACACGTCCAACTCTTCATCCCACCACTGCCCCTCTCGCACTCCTTTGCCTGCTTGTTGTCGTACTTATGAAGTCTCTCAACTGTTTCTCCTTCTAATATGTGGTGATAGTATGCAACTGTCCATGCACCTAAGTTTATAACGATGTAAAGCCTTTTATGTATATATCTCTGCGTATACTGTGTCTGTATGTCCATGGTCTAATGTCGCAGTGCACGTTGCGCACACGTGCCCGCACAACCGTGACTTAACCACCGCAGCCTCAGTCGGCAGGTCACGAATATCTTCAATGGCTCGACCACTGTATCGAACTGGTAGGTGAATGCTGTTTATATTGCTTGTGCACCCTAACTCAGACCGGTGCGCATTTTAGCCAGCTGGCGAATTCCCATGCGATCTTGAGTTCAAGACTCAAGAGGATTTAGAGTTGCTCTTGGGCCGCCAGCCTCCTTCCCCTGCTGACTTGTCCGTATCCTCTCGGCGCATCGCCGTTGTAGATCACTTCTTTCTCTACTCATATGTCAACGATTGAAGTACTCAAAATCGGCCCAGTCCTGCGGCATGGCATCGCCTCGACCCGGCGGCGGCGAACACCCCACGACACTCGGAGTTCAATTCTACTGACCGCCCTAGGCCTGGTTCTCTGGTAACGACGCGGTCTGAAATCATCGATACCGTGGGGGGTCAAAGTGATAATATATAAACCAACAAAATGGCGGCACCGGCTTCAGGAGACTCTGCTAGTCGCGAACGTGCACTTATCGTCAGATGTAAAGTCCTTCCGTCATGTTTCTCAGAGCCACGATACCAAAACGATGCCTACTAGCATGTGTCTTTAATTGACATGGTGCTTCAACAAGTGGAAGATTTGAGGCAGCTACTCTCATAAAAATGAATAACCTCTGTGCGTCAAATAGTCAATGACTGTCTGTACTCACACTGTCACTACAGTATTCGAAATTGGAAGAGTTATTTGACGTATTGTTACACTTGATGTATCAAGCGCAGCATGCAATGCAGAGTATAAATTTACGGGAAGGGCTGTTGCTCTAGTCAAGAAGCGACATGACATGCTGGATGCTGGTGTTCGAGCATATCGACGTGGGTGTTAGCCCATACCTCTATCTGAGTATCTTATGGGCAGCATACTTATCGATTTGAATGATCAATGTATGAATTAGCATGATATTCATCAAAAGAGGTGCTTAAATGAGCCCCGCAAGTACTGGCAATTGTCAATCAGTGTGGGTATCCTCCGGTTTGTGTGTTATGTCAATTATTCTCTTGGTTTCATTTCAGCCAGCACACTCGAGCATAGCTCCTTAGTTGAGTCGAATTAATCAGCTTTCACCAGATTCATGAAACGCTCGTAATTTCATGGCGTATACCTTGCGAGATCAGCAGAGTCCTGCCAGCAGTGCCACAAACAGTACATATCAAATTCAAAAGCGGATAGTATTGCTTCAGGTATAAGATATGAGGTATAATCTAGCAAGGTCCGTACTGAAGAAGGGCGCATCAGCCAAATGGGCAATCGAAATTTATAGACTGCTTACCTTAGACGCAGCATTGAATGCCGCCAAACCACTAGCATCGGACTGTGCCGTGTACGTTCCCCCACCGGCGTTGGCAGCGTACCATGTTGAAGAGCAGTCCCCGTCGGCATCGACGCCGTAGTGCGTTACAGCGGAATTTAGAGAGCCCAAGAACGGGCTGTACTTGGCTTCGCTGGTCGCTGAGTTGACAGCATCGAGGTAATACGCAAGGTGCTTCGCCCACACGCCCTAGGCAACGATCCAAATTAATAATTGCACATTGAATCTTGGAGAATGGCGCTGCACTCACCTTGAATATTTGCTGATCTGCATTGCAACTCGATCCCCCAGAGGTGACGTCGTCGCAGCTTTCTTTCAGGATATTATCCTGAGTGAGAAGACTGATTGCGGCATCGAGGGTGATTTCCGCTTGGGCCGGAAGACTCGTGTTTCCGTTTGCCTTTGAAAGTGCCCCGAGTCCAGATGCGATTACACCCTGGTTGTACGTCCATGTAGTCTGGCGTTGGGCATTAGGCGCTGAAGCTCGCTGGGATGAACAAAGACGTGTGCGCACCTGGCCATTGTTTGCGCATGAAGTCGTATCGAGACCATCATTCCATAGCCCTTGCGAATTGCGCAATCCAGATGCTTCCACTGTTCGTATATAATATTCATCGTTAGCAGTAAGTCAGGCTACGGAGAGAGATTACGCACACCAGGTCCAAGTCTTGAAACCGTAAAATCTTTAGGACTTGGTGACTGATATCTAATGTAACACGGACCTTTTCTGCGTTGTCCAAGTATGTCTGGTTGTTGTTCCGGTTGTATCCTTCGGCAGACGTGTAGAGATACAAATGGTTTGTGATGGAGTTCTTGTAGTTCTTATCAGATGACCACCAAACTGTGGTAGCGTGTAGTTAGACCTCTGGGTGCGCTTGATTGATACTGATCACTCACCTCCTCCATTACAGGTAGTATCGTCCCACTGCGCCGATACGATATCATAAATGGTGTTGGCGGCATTCTAAGAAGGAGCTTTGGTTAGTAGAAGCTTGGGTTAACGAGAAGACTGCATACAAGGTAGTTGGTGGCGGATTTGCCTTGGGAGGTCTGGTAGTCCGCGATCTTCCACAGCGACAATATAATCCACTGAGGAAGGAATGAGCATTTTTCGGCGTATATGTAAGGGACGTGAACGCGCCTGAGCATCATCGTAGCTGCCATCCAAGACCGTGGACCAAGATGGAATGCCAGTGTTCGCAACACGCCCAATGTAAGATTCGCCCGCGAGCGAATCCCAAGTGGTGACACCGGCGGCTAGCATAAGAGTGTGGATGTCCTCGAGTGTGTTCTACAAATGTGATAGTTGGTAATGCTCAAGAAAGACGTATGCAAGACGTACTGCATCGGTCCATAATTCACTGTATTCCCCGGTAACGATGTTAAAGTAGTGTGACTGGATGCGACTGGCGAGAGCCTGCAATTGAGAAGTCAGCGAGCTACAAACATTGCATCATGTCGTTAGCGGACCTCTGCAGCAGTATTAGTAGCGGCGCAGGTTCCACGTTTAGAAATTGTCAAGGAATTGACTTGTCCAAGCCAGAAAGACGACACTGCGAAGAGCCCAGCAACAAAAGGAATGGAAAGCATCGTGAATGGACAGGTGGGCGGAGAGAAGAATGGACTGAGAATGTATCACGCGCGCTCTTTATGAGGTCGCGCCGTAAACCATTCGTGACGTGTAAGCCGTCGGTAAGCACTGATATTGCTCATTCCGTGGGTATTTTTTTGTGCTGTGTTTGTCAGTTTTTTGGCTTGGTCGGCTTGACCCTGCCTCGATCAGAGTTAGTGCCAGCGTTGCAAAGATGATGATGCATTGAGGAAGTGGAGTCAAAAGAAGTCACCTGTGGACGCCGATGTCTGCAAGGTCCAATCAAGGTTTGATGTGACGAGCGCTCAAAGCGAATGGACAAAATCTATTGATACGAGGTATTTAGTGGCTGTGCTCGAGAACACCGTGGCCACGTGGTGAGGCCCCTTATACACAAGCGCGCTCAGCTATAAAAAGATCAGGACGGTGCAAAGAAATGCATCTTCCCAGCATTCAAATTAGTAAGGTCGGAATATTAGCTTCCAGCATCGCAAGGCTCCTATTCGAATATTACAGTGTGAGCCGCAGCGGTCAACCGACTAATCGTGCATGATCGTTTCGACTTGAAGGGCTTGTAGTGGCTTCGGAGACTCTAGCAGCGACAATGCATCATGACTAGTGACATGGGCCAAACTGAATAGCGACACTGATATTGTTCCGCAAGGTGCATACTATACGCGATATTCGTCCAAGGGATATCTCGATAGTTCAAGCAACGGATACAATCAAACTGAATCGAGACGTGGTAAAGGTCAGAATAATTGAGAATGCATATCGGAAAATTCCATCATGCAACTGTGCTACCGTGGTTTGCAAGCCTGCTGCAGGGTGTATGAATGAGACGCAGCTAAAATCTTAACGGAGTTGAGGTTGAGTGATTCTCATCGCAAGGGCAATGCCGGATGATAGCATCGCGTCTGCTGATATGACTGCCCTACATTACTAGTGGTAGTGCCCCACGGGCTGTGCTATATCACTCGGAACTAACTGTGACTGATCCGAGAGATATTTTAATTTGCTTATGTTGCAAGAAAGGTTCAGCGTTCCAGCTTCGACCGGCAGGAGGGACCCCACATGGCCGAAGTTATCCCGTGCCACTCAATGCGATATCATCACACAACCATATTGCGTACAAATATATCACCGAATTTGTACTCAAAATATCGTACTTGGCATGAAGCGGTGGCACTGATCCACGGGATCCACGCATACTAGTCATTCCAAGATATATTCCGACGCTTCCAATCGCAGGCAATGCTCACACCTGGTTCAACCAAATATCTAGCAAGATGTGGCCAAATCCGAAAGACAACGTCCGAAATCATTGGGCAGTATACGCCGACAATGTCTCCCAAAACCTGGAGAAAAGGTGTACATTGCCCCGGTCAGCCCACGTCCAATAACTCCTTTACATGGGTTCACTCACGCGCATCGCCCAAGCAGACCCCCATCAGTCGAAATCGGCCTGATCACAGGATTCCCCGCGGCCGTCTTGTTGAACAGCATCTCCGTGTGCCAACCGGCAGCATCCCACGTCTTCCAATGCGGCGTGCGATTCGAATTTCGCGTTCGGGTCGAGGAAGCGGACGACGTCCAGGAAGGACTGCGCGAAGGCGGTAATGAAGGCGGTGTTGTTGAACGGCTGGCCGGCACTGCGCAGATGAGGTGGGGGTAATCATGGTCAGCAACGTTAACTTATCACAAGTGGATTTGATTGAGAGCAGGTTGGTTTGGTGGGACTGGACTGTAGCTTACGAGGAGAAGTAATAGTAGACGTCCTCGCCGTGGATGCCTAGTAGATCATAGGCGCAAGGCCTTGTCAGCGCGTGCACATCACGATTCACGATTCAGAGATTAGATTATAGCAGCACTCAGTTCACCTGGTGGAATTGCGAATTCTCCCTGCGAAGAAATGCATTCGTCAGTGTCTCGTAAGTACGATTTCCTCATATACGTCGATGCAAGTAAAATTGCCAACGCACCTTCCAAGATCTCCCTTTGAACGCGCGCAGCAGATAATAAGTCGGGCAGATGAATATCGCTTCAAACAAAACCCCGCATCCCATTGTGGCTCGTCAGCTGCTAGTTCCTATCGCGAAAATGCAATTGCAAGAGACAACCAGGGAAATAATTTTAGAGAATAGCTCACATTCGCCAATGATCGCAACAGCCTGGTCCTCTGCCGCGGGCAGCTAGCGCAGAAGCAGCATATATTTCGGCAACTTGGTTCGCCTGTGTCGCGTCTAGCAATGGGAAGTACGCTTGCGTGTACGCAGAGATAGAGGCAATGCTCGTGGTGAGGTTTGGAAGCACGGATGTGTTTGTCACTGCCAGCAACATCCTGCCCGACAAATGGCAATATTAAAGCTTGAATAAAGGACTCAGAGGTAAAGGGGTATGGGAGACTCACCCCATTTATACGCCCACGCCCCAATGTCACCGTCGGCCGCTCCACGATGAACCGCCCGTCGATAACGGGCGCAAACGCGGTGGTCCCATAGAATACGCGCGTGATGGTGAGGTAGTTCGCCGCCCCTAGAGCGTTCGCATCGAGCGCGACGAGGCATGCGAATGAGGTTGAGTTTGAGTTGGGCGCGAGACAGCTGTGAGCCAGGCTTTCCTCCTTTGCGTCAGGTTGTGAATTCAATGCTGTACTTGCACGATTGCTCAAGGATTATGGAAACAAACGACATTTGCTGTGCGCTACACTACACCGTGCTCTTTTAAAACCCTTCAAGCAACAATTCTGCCTCGTATCTTCCCTGTATCTCATAAAGCTCGGCGAGATTGTTTAGAGTTGCCTGTGTATGTGGATGGTCGTCCCCAAGTTTCGCTTCCTGGCCGACCAGGGCTCGCCTATACAGTGTCTTGGCCTCTTGATGTTTGCCTTGCTGGTGGCGAAGATATGCAAGTTTATGAACCGTCATCAGCGTACTTGGGTGATCAGCTCCGAGCTGCTTTTCCTTCCCTGCCAAAGCTCGCACATAAAAGCATTCGGCTTTTTCATATTTCCCCAGACTTGTGTATAGAAGACCGAGATTGTTCACCGTTGCTAGTGTCTTCGGGTGATCATTCCCGAGCTGCTTTTCGTACCCTGCTAGCGCTCGCGCACAGAATTGTTCGGCCCCACTGTAGTTTCCCTGACCTGTGTACAGGAGACCGAGATTGTTCACCGTTGCCAGCGTCTCCGAGTGGTCAGCCCCGAGCTGCTTCTCCTTCCCTGCCAAAGCTCGCATATAAAAGCTTTCGGCCTTGCCGAATTTCCCCTGGCTGTTGTATAGATTAGCGAGGTTGTCAACAGTTCACAGCGTCACCGGGTGGCGAGTCCCGAGCTGCTTTTCCTGCCCTTCCAGCGCTCGCGCATACAAGCTTTCAGCCTCGTCGAATCTTCCCTGGGTGTCATGTAGAAGAGCGAGGTGGTTCACCGTTGCCAGCGTATTTAGATGATAAGGTCCGAGCTGCTTCTCCGCTGCCGCTAACACTTTCAGAAACTGTGGCTCAGCTTCCTGGTACCTGCCCAAACTGGCATAAACTTGGGCGAGGCTAAGCATGATTTGGAATGTCCGCAGTAGACCCTGTAACCCAAGTTGACAAAATTCCAGCAATTGCTGGTGGACCGGCGTGTACAAACACCAGCAACTTGCTGGAGGAAATATTCACATTTTTCCAGCAGTTGCTGGGGAGGCTTGTTGATTTTGGGCCAGCAGTTGCTGGGGTGGCGGGTAGGGGGCTGGCCAGCTGGGCTAGCCGGTTGGGCGGCTAGCGGGCTGATCGAGA
This sequence comes from Athelia psychrophila, assembly GCA_001630335.1. Classification (NCBI taxonomy): domain Eukaryota; kingdom Fungi; phylum Basidiomycota; class Agaricomycetes; order Atheliales; family Atheliaceae; genus Athelia; species Athelia psychrophila. Next base: position 349,080 of record KV417514.1, on the reverse strand, counting down.
ATCAGCCTCGAATAATGTAATGCGCTAGGCTGGTTTGGATTCCGCTGGTGTTTCGCTCCATTTCGGGATACCCGTTCCTGGCTTCACTTAGGCTTCGCCGTTTCGCTCCCCTTTTGGATTTCGCTCGTCCGCGCGCCACCCGCAATTTTATAAATCTCACTAGCGCCAAACTCAATCCTCCTCGTTCCTGGCTTCGCTTGGGCCTGGCCGTTTCACTCCCCTTTGGGACGCTTGGGGGCTTTGTGTGCGGCTAAAACCGGCGGCGTTGAATCCCAATCGGGCAGTCCCAATATCAGTCGGGCTGCTCATGCCCTCCCTCCCCCTGCCCCTTTGCTGCCCCTCCTCTGGCTACATCTGCGCCTCTGTATACTATATTTCATTGACATTAACCGTACATTACTAGTAGATTCATAGTCCGGGCCTTAAGTAAATGATTTGGAAAATCACACTAAAATCATTATTATTTATTTAGATGCAGTCGGAGCAGAGGTCAAAATATTTTTATTGCCCAGCAGTCTGGGGGTATACATATACCATGAGATGTATAACATAAGACTATATAGCATGTTTTCAGGCCTGAAAGCGAAAGGAATGGGAGTAGGGGAAGGTAAGGTAAAAAGTCCCCGCCAAAACCAAAAGTCTCCCTCCCGCGCGCACATTTTCAGGCCCATATGTTGATAAGCAGCGTGTATACATTGCATGGAGTCGCTCTAACGTGGTGAGGGTGTATTTGGAGTGAGGGCGCGCGAGGCGGCAGGTGCGATGGCGCGCAGGGCGGGCGCGGGGAAACGGCGGGCGCGTACCGAAGCCTGGCGCTCAGCGAGCAACGGTAGAGGATGCCGGAGTCCCCAGAAGAGATGAGTATGCCATCGGTCGAACGGAGGGAGCATTGCGGAAGGTGGGAGAGCGATGCGAGGGGTTGATGGGAGAAACACATAGAACACATGTGCGCGCACGCGTTCATGCCCGGAGCGGTTGGTTAACGGCTGTAAATCGTCGAGGAGTATCCCACGCACGTTTGGAGAGCGTGCGGGGGCTGGCGGATGGTGGGATATGGCGGAGCGGCGGTGGGAGGGGATGCAAGGGCAAGTCCCAACAAGGGGCGCGCATGTACTCGTTCTGGGCCGTGGTGCGCGCGGGCCTTCTGGAAAAGGTCGAGATGGTCCCCCCACATGTTTTTAGAGCGGGCGGGGGCTGGCGTACGGCTGGGCGCGGTGATGCGGTGGCGGCAGGGGGTGGGCGGGTGCCATCCAAACTCGAGACGCAAACACATATGTTTGTGGTCGTCGTGGACGCGGGCCTTTAGAGGGCGACATAGTATTGCCCTGCCACGTTTTTGGAACGCGTGGGGGCGAGGTTAAGGCGATATACTGCAGTTGCGCGCGGGGGAGGATGTGAGAGAGGGCGCGAGGTCGATGACGCACGAGAGCCATGGGCAGCCCTAACCTTGACAGAAGTCAGTAATAATAGTTAAAAGACACACAAACATGCCTTTTTTGAGTCCCCCGCCCAGTCTCCCGCTTCCTCCACGCCGTTGTGGCCGTCGACGTCGTCACAATGAGACGACAACGATGAGCGCTTATAATTGTCAAACTGACTGTTCCGATCGTTCCGGTCGCGTTGGTCTTTCAACCTCGTTCGTTTGATAGCGAGCTCAAACATCCGGAATGTATTTTGTTCCTCCAGGTAAGTACATTAATGGCTATATATGTGTATGCTCGAAGCCTTGGAATGAGAATCGGAGCTGAGACGAACGAGATCGTCACGATAGATGCACGATATGCCTAATTAGGACGTTATCTTGCCGTTTCGTTTTTTCACCTATCGCATTCGATCTGAGCACATTAAATTAGATCGGACTATTGGGTATACATGAATACTACCTAATACAGGACCTCCATGTGTTCGTTTTTGGAGATCGCTGATGCGGCCAACGGTGTAAGCGGGAATCTAGTTTGAGAGTAAGTGCACACATGGAATTCTGAGCACTTCGTGGTCATTCTGTGTATTCCGTGTCTATATCTTTCCACATTCACTCCGAACAAATTCTGGCTTCTGGAATACTTGTATACACATATATGTAAGCTTTTTCAAGTATCAGATCTATTTTATATCATTCAGTACCTGTGTGAGACTCTGATTTCAGGTCAAATTTGCCACCATCACTGCCACAATGTATGCATGCCTCAATATGTCTCCCGGGCTGGTTCTGATGATTTAATAGTCTCAATATGCATCTTAAAAGATTATTTAGAGCGCTGGTACACCGAAATAGCTCATAGGAGATATGTGCAATGCCCAGAGAGATCATGGCATAATAATGAGCTGAAAAGCGACACTCTATTGAATGGATGGCTACATTTACGCAATCTAATCCACTCAAGCGCTCTATATGAATGTATATATGGGTTCTGAAAGACGCATTGGGTGATAGCCAGTCATATGAACTAGCCAGAGTGCAGATGAGGAGGAAAGTGGCTGAAATTGAGCGAACCTAAGGGATTGCATGGCTAGAAAAAGGTTAAATGGTGTTTCAAAGCTGCGCTAATGGGGTGAATATACTCAAAGAATGCACCTGGAGGTGCTAAGGGTATAGGGAGGTCTAAAGGAAGCAGCAAACAGGAAATGGCGGTGAAGATTCGAGTTCAGCCACCTCGAATTGCCAAATGCGGCCGTGGGAAGTTCATCGGACGACCGACGTGTGCCGTTGTCTCGCCCTTTCTGTTCATCTCCATCATCGTCTCCTCCCTGCTACCTGCCTCAGACTGCCATCGTCTTTCGAAGACATCGCCGACGTGGTGCAGAGCCCCCGTGCACCCCTTATGTATGTTTTCACCATTTTCCATCTGCTATACACTCACTAACGTACCACTTGCAGCCCCGTTGTCTCGCAGCGTCGGCATCCACCCATCCTCAAGTGCATGCAGGCCCAGCACCTACCACGCAGCCGATGCTCGCGCAGTTAGATCACCGCATGCATGCCCGGCAGCGACTTCACCAGCCCACCTCCCAATTACAGGGAGGACATATACACCACCATCACTAGGTGCCCGCTGGCCAGTGTGTCGCCACGATCAGTGCTCACGACCCCTGTGCATTGCTCAGCCTACCCCCACGCATTTGCCAGCACACCACCCACATCCGCAAGTCGTCAGTCTCAACCCGTCCATTCGCTCTCACCAACGCAGCCCCGGCAGTACCTACGTACTAGCTGTGTGTCGACTACACTCCCAGCCGGCAACGCAACCACCTCGGTTCATCCGGGCCTTCGCGCGCCCTCCCGCTAGGTACACCCTGGACGTGCATGTCGGCACCCCAGTGCTGCGCACCAATGTGCTTACCGCGCATACCTAGGTTGCCGTGTCATGCCCGCCCGCGATATTTCCCGCACGATCGTGTTTGAGCACTGTCCTGATCTCGCCACGCATTTATTTCTGCACGCGCATCCGTCACCCGCTCGTCTCCCTGGAGCATAGACTCCATTTCTGCTGCCCCATTTTTTCCCCGCCCGGCTGGCGGGGCTTTTTTTCTGTGCTGCATGCCACCCCATTCACGGGCCGCAGTACAGCCCGAATGCGAGCACGCCTGAATTGTGGTCTTCTGTTTCGGCCTTTTGTAACAGGGGCTAATTTACCTAGTCTAGTAGTGATATCCCTGTATTTGGTTGATTAGTAATGCAATTTGTTTCCCCCCGCTCGAACCGGCCCTAGCAATCAGCACTAAGCCACTGATATTCCACAATGGGAGTGAAACGAGCGAAATCCAAAAGGGGAGCAAAACGGCGAGGCCCAAGTGATGCCAGGAACAGGTATCCCGAAATGGAGCGAAACACCAGCGGAATCCAAACCAGCCTAGCGCATTACATTATTCGAGGCTGATTCTCGATCAGCCCGCTAGCCGCCCAACCGGCTAGCCCAGCTGGCCAGCCCCCTACCCGCCACCCCAGCAACTGCTGGCCCAAAATCAACAAGCCTCCCCAGCAGCTGCTGGAAAAATGTGAATATTTCCTCCAGCAAGTTGCTGGTGTTTGTACACGCCGGTCCACCAGCAATTGCTGGAATTTTGTCAACTTGGGTTACAGGGTCTACTGATGTCCGAATGTCATTTGAGCCGAGCAGATTCATGCGATCGGCCAGCACCCGGTCAAGCAGCGACTCGGCCTCCTTATATCGACCACGGCTCCTAAAATATAGCGCAATTGAATGATTTATGTCCATAAGTCTATTGGTGATAGCGGAGTGCGCCTTGTCTTGAGCTCCCAGAGCAGTAAAATGCGGCACATATCTCTCGCACTCAGCCCAGGACTGTGGTTCATCCGGGGCATCTATCGTCCCAAACGCATGGCAGAGTAGCGTGACGGCAAGCGCGCGATAGCCTTCCTCGTGGTGGATAAGTATGCTTTGTTGGAGAACCCATTGAATCAAATCATGGATGTGGAGCGATGGTTTCTCGGCGTACAGGGGCTGAGCTATGGATAGGTCCTCGAAGTGGTGCAGGGCGGCCCGTACCTGCTCTTCGGAACAGATGAGCTCAATGAGACCTCTCAACTCTGCGGGAACACCCTCCAACGGATCGGCTGGGTCCATGCCTGCCGGAACATCCAACACAGACACCAAGCGTTGTTTCCCTTTGAGTTTCTGTAGCAACCTGCGGATCGCAGGTACTTTTATCGCGGAGGCCGGAGAAACATCAAGTGAATGCTTCGCATCTTTTGCTAGGCGGTCTCTGATTGACCTCGCGCCCAGCGACAGGATGTCAATAGGTATACTCTCTGGGTCAAAGAATGCCAGCACTTTGAGAAACTTGTGGGCATCTGGATTAATCTCGTCGAGCTTTTGGAACTGCAGGGTGAACGCGGAAAATATGGATGTCTCCTCGTAAGTGGTCAGATTGTTCTGCCAGCTTATCACCTTGGCATATCGATGAGTACATAGTAATTATAAGTGGTTTGCATCTTACATCTTTTAACCCCCGCTCATCGTACATTCTCTGCATCTGATTGGCGTTCTTGAGGCCGCTCCGCTTCATATACGATCCCGCCTGATCGACTGCTAGAGGGAGGCACCCCATTCGACTCACAAGCCTCTCTGCATTTGCTAGTTCTTCCGGAGCGCTAGTTCGAACCCCCGCCTTCCTTAGAAGTAGGTCGACAGATTGCGCCTTGCTGAGAGCTTTGAGCTCAAAGATAAGATGCTCCTGACCCGCCACATTGGCTACAGATTCTGCAATATTGCGAGTTCGAGTGGTGACCAGGATGCAGCCACCCGCGTTCTGTCTTGGTAGATGCTCGCGCAGAAAATGTGCGCTTTCCACCGTCACATCGTCGAGCATGAGCAGCCATCGACGGCATCCATGGCGGTCGGATTGTTCGAACCAAAGGCGCACAGATGCTATCTGCACGGCCTGGTCCGCATGATTTCGATCTGCATGATTCAATGGACCGAGCATCCGCGCTAACCCTTAGCTGAGCTTCTCCACCGTCGAAGCGCACACGCAGAAAACATGAGAGTAAACACCCAACGTGAATGCCAGGTTGGCATGCTGTAGGGCCAGCTGGCTTTTCCCTAGCCCTGGCATCCCATGAATCACGAAACGAGTCGGCTTGTCGCTCTGAAAGGTGTCAAAGGAAGTGGTGATAAAGTCAAGTTCCAACTTGCGCCCAGTGAAGCACGATGAAATTCGATCGACAGGCGCGTCGTTGAACGGGGGGAGTGGTGGTGGGTGTTGGCTGGCTGGAACGAACGACGTGACGGAGGAGGATCCATAGTAGTTGTGGTTCACAGGATTGAAATCCCCATGGACATTGTTAATTGTGCTGCCGGAGATATTCGATGTGTTGTAGGTTGTGTTGGGAAGTGAAGGTGTCGACTGACCAGAGGGAGTCCCTAGAGTCCTAGGCTGGTCAATTGAAGCATGGGCGAAGGCTGTGTGCTGCGCGATGAGCGTTGAGGGACCAGGATCATCCATTCGGCAAGTAAACCGTCAGTGATTAGCCGCTTAGCACTGTAGCTGATGGAGAGCGTTTAACTTTAAGCAGGGTTGCGCCCAGACTGCCTTGCTCTGTAGTATGTATCTGATATCGGTTGCCACGTCGTCTTCAAGAGAAAGAGCGAGGCGCCTATTTTTGGCGCCCTGAGCCTTCGGCAACATTACCATTTTTTTTACACCGGGATGGCTTCGGAAAGGCTGAGTTGTGTATTGCTGTGTATCTTACTGCAGATAACAGCACCAGAACGAAGATGGGGAAGGAGCAGTGCGATGTCTTGTGTTGGAGGCGTGCACAGGCACAGAGAAACATTTCTTGCACGTCGACCATCTCGACGACACAGCCATCCTGCGATCTCTCGATTCTTTTCTTTATATCTACTCTAATAACATCGGTGTTTAGGTAATGCGAGTGTTTTAACATTGCACCTGTCTGCTCCTCTCTTCTAAAATAACACCTCTGGAGCACAAGACCAGCTTATGCTGTTAGTTCAATAGTTGAAGGGCTTGTGGCATATCATTTTGCCCAGATATTGAAGGCCGCAACTGGTAAATCCTAGTCCCCATCCCGCCATGTCTTTCAATCTTACAGACCCACATAAACTTGGTGACTAGTATTGTGGTGTTCAGGCGACACAGCTTTGAAGCTTCGGTCACAGATCGAACTGAAACGAAAATAAGTACTCTCTAGCTAATAGATCATATCGTCAAGTTAATCATCTGACTCGTGCAACCAGATATTATTGGGCTATGTTGGCTGCAACACTTTTCCAGAAGCTGAAAATGCATAAAATCAGAGCAGAAACACTGGGCAGCGTAAGCAATACATACGCGCAGCGTTTCAGGACTTCGGGATCCGTGGAGGTACTCAGAATTTCTGGCTGACCGGTTGAAGTTTCATTGAACAGCATCTCCGTTGCGCCCACACTCCACGTTTTCCAATTGGGCGTGCGATCGGTTGGATCAAACTTAACATTAGGATCGCCGGCGAGGACCATGGCGAGGAAAGACTTGGAGAACGAATTAATGAAGTCGGTGTTGTTGTAAGGCGGTCCCATTCTTAAGAGGACATGTAAGCGAGAAATATGAAACGCCGAGCATGGACTTGCGATGTGAAGTAGTAAGGAACATCATCGCCATGGTCACCTTGGAATTCCGTCAGCTCGTGTGTTTGGAAAGATAGCAGAGGTTGTTACCGGGAGGAATGGCGAACTCGCCCTGTGTACTCTGACATTGGGATCACTCTCCTCGAGGCATGCGTTTCAACTCACCTTCCACGATTTTCCGGGGAACGCGCGAAGAATGTCATAGGTAGGACAAATGAAAATGGCTGCAATGGCGCACACTTTGTCAGCGAAACGGATTTTGGTTGACGGTGATTGCACTTACACTCTCCTCTAATCGCCACCGCTTGATCTGTGAGGCTCGGCCATGTATCGTTGAACAGCGCGTACACTTGCACAGCATCTTCAACCTGGGCCGTGGTCATAAGCGGGAAAAGCGATTGAATGTAACCTGTGATGTTGGACACGGTCGCTGGCGTGAAAATCCGTCCTTCAAAGGTATTTGTGACAGACAGCAGCGCATTCTTTTTACAAGAAGGACGCATTCAGTGTCGTCAAAAGGGAGAGGAAGGAGGGATTTTACTGACTCCATTAACCTCCCCGCGATCCAAAGTCAGTGTCGGCCGCTCCACAATGAACTGACCATCGACAACGGCAACAAGGGCAAACGTGGTATAAGCGGCATCAATGGCGATAGTTTGGCCAATATCTGCAAGTGTTTGCGCGTCGGCTGAGACGAGACATGCAAACGAATCGGATGCAGCCAGGCAGCTGAGATTCACAGAGAACGTCAATCGGGCGAGGATACACAGCTTTCGTGAAAGGATTGGCCCTTACCCGCTCATATTGGCAACTGCTTCGTATATTTGCTTTTTGCGGGTTGTCAGGTGCGTTAGAGTTGACCAGGCTTGGAGACATACCGAAGGGATGAGGCCGTCTGCGGGATACTGTGAGGTCAAGATCGTAGAGCTGGTGATAGCGTTTCGAAATAGCGGTGGATTGGTTCGGCCGCCATGTGCCTGAGGCGATCGTTAGCTTTCAGAAGCGTAAGAGGGATACTGTATGAAATACATACTACAATGTGCTGGAGAACAGAGTTGGCCCCTGATGGGCAGTTCAGTAAAAAGGCAACCTAGATAGATGATCCTCACCGGCTGCAGGAAACGGTAAGCGGACAATTTACTTTTCACTGTATCACTTACCACTTTCGCCCCATATTGTGACTTTCGAGGGGTCGCCACCAAATGTTCTACAGGAGAGTCTCGGTCAAATGTTCTACAAGGCTTCGTTATTACAGACGATATCTGCCGTGTCGAGCTGTGAGACGCGATGGAGAAATAGTTGAGAGGCCACTCACATGTTTTTGAACCCATTGAAGGGCAAGGTTCTGGTCGACTACGAGATCTTCAGTTCAATGGACTGAAGGAGAAAGCACTGTGACGAACGAAGCCCAGCATTGAGCGCTCCTTTCTCCTTGACCTCTGGCCCTGCCAAAAATCCTATATGCCTATAAGCAGTCGACATGTAAAGATGAGAGGTCAGATCATACCAAGAACACTCAGGCGGTATTGAATCAGCACGGTGATGGCACGATTGTCAGAGTCGGCAGTCAGATCGCTGTTCTGGTATTGGCTGATGTTTCCAGCGACAAATCTGATCGACATGCTTTCAGAAACAGTCAACGTCTGTGAAAGGAGTCCCATACCCGCCGCCGTGGATCCACACCTGCAGATGTGCACGGATCAGGGATGAACTTTAATTGAGAAACATCAAAACTGACCACTACAGGTAACCCTCGTGCTGTCGCGATGTTCGGCACCACCACGCTTCAGCTCAGTCAGTCAAAGATGATTTCCGCCTTGCTGAAAGCAGATCATACTCAAGGAAGAGACAGTCCTCGGAGCTTGATGTTGGAACAATGTCTCGCCTTTGTGCGGTGGTATTTCCGGCGGCGTCAGCGACAGTAGCTTGCCAACACTGAGGAGGGAAAGTAGTGGCA
>KV417514.1:322374-338819 GCA_001630335.1 Athelia psychrophila | reverse complement strand
CCACACCACCCCATCCCCCGCCATTTTCGTCACCTAGACTGTAGCGACGTCCTCCAGGCTCCGGTCCCAACGCTCGTGTGCACTTGTTCTGCAGTCACAAGTAATGCTTGAAAATGAGCAGTTGCCAGTGTAGGCTGATCGTCGAACTAAAGTCTATGGAGTTCTAAGGCTATCTGAACGGCACGTTACATGCTTGCGGAAAGGGTTCTCTAGAAACTTTACTAATAGCTAGTTTGTGAGCAACTTTTGAAGTCGCTTGCCCTACTGCGCACGGTATCCTTAGCCTACGGGCTTAGTCGCTCCCTAGGTCTAGTCATGCAGTTCGGGGGTGAGGGTGAAGGGGCATGACGACATGGAGACTTGGGCATTCAGCGAGGCTAAAAAAAGACTTGAATTACTGATTTTTCCACGAAGAATCGACAAACAGACGCACGCGGGACCAAAGAGCGAGTACCCAAGTCGCCTCAGCCGTGGTAGTGAAAGCTAGAGAGCTAAAGGCGAAGAAAGTACCTCTACTTGAACGACGTAAGCAACTGTAATATGCAAGGGGTGATAGCTGTTAGTTGGAGGTACACTGGCTTCAGTTCGAACTGGTCCAGCGATTTGATGGCCTCCGACTACGTTACCGAGACCGCTACGACAGGTTAAACGTTAGGCACCAAGACCTACTGCTAAACTGAGCTCGCTCCTTGAGATGGTTGGCAGTCGTGACAGGAGAGAGCGCGTGAGTCGGTTGGATAGAGGGGTGGGAGAACCGTACGAAATGCGTAGAGTTTGTAGAGTTTGAAAGCACGTAGCTTCATCTCAGGAAGCGCGTCGAACAACTGTATTAGACACGTTTGCTGTCTAACCTTTGTAACAGAGAGACGCTACACCTTAAGCCGCGGTGACTTCATCTTATGGGGTGTACCATACCCCTGCACATGATACCACTATAAGACCTCCCGGAGGCTGGCGGAGGGCGTACCGCGCGTAACAGTTAGGTTCGAGGTACCGCACTATAGATACTTAACAAAATAGAAACCAACCGCAGAAGCGGTTAAGTTGAGGTTTAACTACGAGATCTGGAAGAGCTACCACGGCTTGTTGGGCTTTGACACGGATTAGACAACTTTAACCGTCCTGCGTACTCGCGTGGCTGTGAGTAGCAGTCAGCAGAATATTTAAGTGTAAGTGGTGCAACTGTTCGATTGATCGTTTAATCGAGAAGATGTGAGAATGCTGGAATCCGTGTTATGTTCTGATTTTGGCGAGTGCGAGGCAAACCTTCGCATGGCTTACGGACTTATGAACCCTTATGGACGTCTGCACCAGCGTCGCCTCAGCCCGTCTTAGACGTTGTAGTAGTTGGTTTAGTGAAGCGGACACTAGCTTTGCTAATGAAAGCAGTAGCGGAAGCTCGATCGACGCTTATATGCCGATGACCTGGACCGGGTCTACCTGCCCATAAAAGTCGCCGGTTTAAAGCGCAGTGAATTCTGACAAGCGCACCTCGGTCTAATATAAAAACTCCTAATGCTCCCAACACCTCTACTGGTGGGACGGTAATATGTCCTCACCAACGTTCGCTGTAAGGGGGCTAGAAACCGCGCTCCTTAATATCTAACGCCGAAAGGTGGTTAGCCAGGCTTTATCTACACTGGCAGACAAGGCGCTTCTGGAACCCACACCCACTTCAAGTGTAAGCGTAAGTGGTAAATGTCCCATCAGACCCATCAGACCCACTACCCACGACAAAGCCAACCCTACTTAGTGGACGTGTATGCGTATATGTATACGTGTGAGATGTGTATGTGCCTAGACGCATAAAGTTCCGGACGATAACTAGAACGCACTAACGTGTTATGTATTGATGAACGATCCAGTACGTCTATATATGTGTGTAGATATAGTAAAATTGCCCACCATGAACCGTCTGCACCATTGGTGGCAAGTGTAGTCAGTGACACGGGCTACACGGGTACCACCACTTTAAAACGAAGTTACCTCAAAGTCATACTGTAACGCTCTGTTATCTTTGTGAGTAGCGCGTGGTGTCTGCTTCGGACTTGTTCTAGCCTTCGCATTAGTCACTATAGCAGGGGTAGTAACATTAAGAAGTCGAGACCGACGAACGAGCGCGAAAGACCCAGAGACACAGTCAGGGTTTCCGACAGTCCCATCCAGGGAACTGGCCACGTTCGTAGCCGCGATGTATACAATATACAGCACGAATACGTGCTACTTCAAACACCCTTCAGTTTCCCGCGACAGCACCAGATAATACTAGCTTTAAATTCAATTGGTGCTGAATATATTGCCGGCGCTGAGTTGGCGCTGAAGTGAAAGTCTTAGCGAACGTAATAGACGGCGACCCGTATGGGAGAGCCGAAGCAGAGACTAGTGTAAGTTCAAACTACCAATTTACTATGTTTAAGTGTCCTAGGATATACCCGCTTCAGCTGTCACGACCACCCTTCCGTCTCTTAATACCCTCCCAGTACCACCACCTGCCCTCGCCGCTGACCCGCCCCCTTGCTACCCTATTGGCGATGACGCCCACCAAAGGTATAGCAGCTCATAGATATCGCTCCCTGGAGCTCTGGTTGGAAATGAGCGCAGTAAGAGGGTAGGAGGAGGCGTTGGACAAGGAAGGAAAAAATGCCCGGAGGCTTGCGCGAACAGCCGCAAGCTGAGACCGGTCGGTATTACTATCATCTGGATGTTGGGATGAACGGAAACGTCCAGCAGTGGCACGCGTTACAATGAAATACATGTATATGTGATATGTATATGTATATCCATACGCATGGCCTACATATCAAGAGTAAGTAGTTATACAGCGTGCAAACGTGCACGCAAAAGCAATAGCGATAGCAGGCCTGGCAGTGGGAATACGCAAATCCGTGTAGGTGCACGTGATTCATGCCAGGCGAAACAGCACCCACAGCCCACTACCCAGACAAAGCACCCCGTAAACGGTGAATGCGATGCGAACTTCACCCTGGCACACACTCCCCACCCAATCTAACCTCACTCAACCCAACCCAACCCAACCCAACGCCACCCCACTACCGCACCGCACACCACAAACCCTCAACCGCGACGCCCGCCTGCCACGCACCGACCCGGCGCACCGCGCGCAGGAACGCGGGCGCGGGGAGCACGAGCACGATGCACACGGGCGCGAGCACGAGCAGCGCAAGCAAGAGAATGAGCACGATGGGCGGCTTGATGACGAGGAAGTAGAAGAGGGCTTGGTAGGACGTGGGGTCCGCGAACTGGGGGCGGGCGCGGGCGTCAGCGTGGGGGTAAGGGGGAAGCAAGATGGGATGGACGTACCATCGCATACGCGTTCTTGTAGAACGACCCTTCGTACGCGCCGAGGGTGCCGGTGCCGGACTCGATGTTGGCGTCGGCGGGCGTGTGGGCGCGTGGGCGGGTAAAGATCGGGCGCGGGGGGTACGGGACCGGGCAGGAGGGGGGCGGGCGGTGGAAGGTCGTTTGCAGGGCGAGCTATAAGGGCGCAGCAATTAGTATCATAGAGGTTCTCTCATGAGAAGACGGCATGACGCACCTCACCACGGGCAAAGGCACGCCCACCGAGGAGGTCGAGGAAGCAGAGGAGCGCGCCGAGCGGGAGGACTATCATCAGCGTCGTGCCCGTCTGTGGGTGGAGAGCAAGTCAGTCGGTTGGTCGTCGGTGGACATAAGATGAAAGAGAGTGGTACATATGGAGGTTTGCGCCAATGGATCGGAAGTACAAAAGAGGAGTAGGTGTCTGGTATGGTGATCCTCGATATCTAGTGAACGAGGCAACAAGCCACGTATGCGCATGCGAGAACTGAGTGTGTAGGTGCAAACGCGAGGACATAGTTACGACTTGTAACGAAGGCTAGGGCTGTGCATGTGCATAGTAACTCGAAGATGTATGTAACAGTATGGGTGTAGTTGGGGAAAGGGGTGCAATCCTTGAGATCAGCAGTGTAGGAAGCTGAAGATGAAGGATGGCGCATGAAAGAACAAAAGAAAGATAGAGCATAAACATAGCAGAAGTGACACTTACGAGGGTGAAGACGAAGAGGTAAATCCATGCAGCGAGCGCAAACGGGAAGTTGAGCACCAATAGGTGGAACAACGCCCACCAGTAAACCTTCCTGGCCATCGGCCGGAAGTAGCGCCTCCATCTCCATCTCCTGCGTTCCCTTTCCGACTCGGAAGGCTCGTGCGAGGTTGACGTCTGCACTTGCGCGTGGGCTCTCCGTGGGCGTGAGCTGTGCAAATGCAGCGCGGGCGACGCGTTGCTGGCTCTATCGCCTTCATCTGCGCTGGACTGCGAGCCCTCATCCTCGTCATCCGCGTCGGGGTGGAACAGCGAGGCGACCGTGTGCGCGAGCGACGGCGCAGCTGAGGACGCGTACGACAGGATGCTGTTGCGAGATAGCGAGCTCCGTCGCGGTCTTCCTCCTGGGCTGAGCAGCGGGGTTGTCTCTCCCATTGCCGTATAGTCCTCACGATCAGATGTGGGTGATCGGGGGTGGGCATCGGGTTCAGAATCGGTGGAGTGGCCTGCGAGCAGCACGCGGGTGCGGGCGCGCCTGGGGGTGCGGGTGCGGCGTGAGGAGGGGTAGGGAGGAGGCGGGTCAGCAGCGAGAGCATCTGGTGGTGTTGGGAGGGTATCAAGAGGCGTAAGAGTGGTGTCCGTGTGTGGTGGGGCAGGGGGAGGCGAAAGCAATGGATCTGACATCGCTGCAGGAGGCCAGGGTTAGCACAGCACGTGAGCTTGGCTGACAACGAGTATTGTATTCGCCGCCACATTCCAACACTCAGGCTGCAGGACCTTGCTCCGACCACCATACGCCAGGTGTGGGTGTGCACGACATTCCCCCAATCTTTGGCGCGAGAATTATCCATTCTGTTTTTCCGTACAACGACAGACATTGGAGGTTTGCACAATATGTACGCCATGCACCGCCGTCCCACGTACTGGTAATTTACTTCCAGAGCCTGTATGCAATCAAGAGTTGTTGGGATATCAATTGAAGCGCTTTCTGCAATGGCGTAAAGGTGGCACTGCTATTATTGTGTCTAACGGCGTCGTATCCGGCGCTGTGATTTAAATTCATAATTACTCATGCTATAAAAGAAGCGAAGCATGCGTTACATTATAAATGTATTACAAACTGCTCTGGTTCAAGCTGCATCCTCTATGGCTGGGAGTGGCAGACATATTGCTGTGGTTCATCCGCTCACGCATCTCTTCTAGCTGCTTGTGTACGTATCGTCCATGCGCCTCGAGGATGTCTGTTATATTCCCCAGCGGCTCCTTTGTGTCCGGATGGTCAGGCCCAAGCTTTTCTTCCCGGCCTACCAGTGCTCGCCTATAAAAGCATGATATTTTCCTTGCTGATTTCGAAGATAAGCGATGTTCCGAACCGTCGCCAGCGTTCTCGGATGATCAGCGCCGAGCTGTTTCTCCCGTCCTGCCAGCACTCGCGTACAGAAGCTTTCGGCCTCGTCAAATTTTCCCTGGCATTTGTATAGCCGACCGAGATTATGAACCGCGGTCAGCACGTCCGGGTGATCAACGCCGAGCTGTTTCTCCCATCCTGCCAGCGCTCGTGTATAGCAGCTTTCGGCCTCGTCAAATTTCCCCTGGCTTTTGTATAGCCGGCCGAGATTGTGAACCGTTGTCAGCACGTCCGGGTGATGGATGCCGAGCTGTTTCTCCCGTCCTGCCAGCGCTCGCGTATAGAAGCTTTCGGCCTCGTCAAATTTCCCCTGGCTTTTGTATAGCCGACCGAGATTGTGCACCGTTGTCAGCACGTCCGGGTGATCAGCACAGAGCTGCTTTTCGCTCCCTGCCAAAGCTCGCCCATACAAGCTTTCGGCCTCGTCGAGTCTCCCCTGACACACGTATAAATCGGCGATGCTGCGAAGCGTTGACATCGTGGTCAGGTGATCAGGGTCGAGCTGCTTCTCACGCCCTGCCAGCGCTTGCGCATACAAGCCTTCGGCCTCGTCATATCTCCCCTGCGCCTTGTATACAACAGCGAGTTTATGCATCGTTGTCAGCGTGGCTAGGTGATCAGGCCCGAGCTGATTTTCTTCTGCCGCCAACGCTTGCACAAAGAGTGCTTCAGCTTCCTGGTACCTCCCTAGTCTATAACGCATCACAGCGAGGCATTGCATACTATTGGTGGTCCGAAGGTCAGCTAAGCCGAGCAGCCTTTTGCGATGCGCTAGTACGCGGTTAAGCAGCGTCTCAGCCTCCTTGTACCGACCCCGACTGAATAAATATCGCGCAATTAAAGGATTCGTGTCCATAAGCTTTTCGGTACTTGCAGGGTGCGCCTTGTCTTGTGCTCCCAGAGCAGTAAAGTGCGGCACGAATCTTTCGCACTCAGCCCAGGACTGTGGTTTATCCGGTTCGTCTGTCTTCATAAACGCATGACAGAGCAGCACGACGGCAAGCGCGTGATACCCTTCCTCGTGGTGTACACGTGTGCTTTGTCGGAGAACACATTGAATCAAATCGTGGATGTGAAGTGACGGTTTGTCGGTGTATATGGGCTGAGCTATCGATAGGTCCTCGAAGTGGTGCAGGGCGGCCCGTACCCGTTCTTCGGAACAGATGAGCTCAATGAGACCTCTCAACTCTGCGGGAACACCCTCCAACGGATCGGTTGGATCCGGTGTGGCTGCTGGAATATCCAGTACAGGCGCTGGGCGTTGCTTCTTTTCGAGCTTTTCTAGCAACCTTCGGATCACAGGCGCTTTGGGCGCGCAGGCCGGAGAAATATCAAGTGAGTGTTCCGCATCCTTCGCTAGGCGGTCTCTGATTGACCTAGCACCAAGCGACAGGATGTCAAGGGGTATATTCTCCGGGTCAAAGAAAGCCAGTGTTTTGAGAAACCTGTGGGCATCTGGATCGATCTCCTCGAGCTTTTGGAACTGCAGGGTGAATGCGGCCAATATGGATGTTTGTTCGTAAGTGGTCAGATTGTTCTGCCAGCTTATCACCTTGGCGTATCAATGAGTATATGGTAATTATAAGTGGTTTTTATCTTACATCTTTTAACCCCCGCTCATCATACATTCTCTGCATCTGAAGGGCGTTTTTGAGGCCGCTCCGCTTCATATACGATCCCGCTTGCTCGACTGCTAGAGGGAGGCACCCCATTCGACTCACAAGCCTCTCTGCATTTGCTAGTTCTTCTGGAGCGCTGGTTCGAACCCCCGCCTTCCTTAGAAGTAGGTCGACAGACTGCGCCTTGCTGAGAGCTTTGAGCTCGAAGATAAGATGTTCCTGACCCGCCACATTGGCTACTGATTCCGCAATATTGCAGGTTCGAGTGGTGACAAGGATGCAGCCACCGGCGTTCTGTCTTGGTAAATGCTCGCGCAGAAATTGCGCGCTTTCAACTGTCGCATCGTCGAGTATGAGCAGCCATCGGCGGCATCCATGGCGGTCGGATTGTTCGAACCAAAGACGCACAGCTGCTATTTGCACGGCCTGGTCCGCATGATTTCGATCTGCATAATTCAACAGACCGAGTATCCGCGCTAACCCTTGACTGAGCTTCTCCACCGTTGAAGCAGCCACACAGAAAATGTGAGAGTAAACGCCCAAAGTGAATGCCAGGTTGGCATACTGTAAGGCCAGCTGGCTTTTCCCGAGCCCCGGCATCCCGTAAATCACGAAACGAGTTGGCTTGTCGCTCTGGAAGGTGTCAAAGGAACTGGTGATAAAGCCAAGTTCGGACTCGCGCCCAGTGAAGCACGATGAAATGCGATCGATGGGAGCGTCGTTGAACGGGGGAAGTGGCAGTGGAGGCTGGCTAGCTGGACTGAATGACGCGTCAACGGAGGAGAGTCCGTAGTAGTGGTTCACAGGGTTGCTGTGGAAGTCCCCGTGGACGTTGTTGATTGTGCCGCCGGAGATATTCGAGGTGTTGTAGGTTATGCTGGGAAGTGAATGTGTTGGCTGACCGCAAGGAGTCCCCACAGTCCCAGGCTGATCGACCGAAGCATGGGGCATGAACGCTGTATGCTGCGCGATGGACGCAGAGGGGCCGGCCTCGGACCCGCCGTCCATACTTGATCGCAAACGAGAGGAAGCTTGGTACTAGGGCAATGGCGGATAGACGGACAGCGCCTTTAGTGACGGGATTGAATACCAGAGCGCTGAGCTCTGTATATATCCCGATGTCGTCAATTGATTGTATCGCCTCGTGAGGGAGAGGAACACAGTGCCTAATTCTGCCGCCTCGAGCCCGCTATGCGGATGTACAAACAACAGAACAAGAGTAGGTAACAGCACAAAAAAGGCGAGGGTGGGCGGGGAAAAGACGAAGTAGGCAAAGAAACAAGGGCACTAGAGCGGAAGCCAATCAAGTGTCGTCAGTGGGCTGAAGAAAAAGCTGCTCGGCAGCACTTGCTCTCCTGGCACCGATTTTGCGTTGGCGCAAGGTGGGAAATCACTATGTTTAAAGCACGGTCAATTTAAATATCGGGCTCGCCAGAACCCAATTACAAACAAGTTATCACATGACCCGCCTCGAGACACCAAACAAATCACAATCGACACCACACTTCATCCATCACTTGAGTTACCATCTTACATATTTAAATTATGGGCGCTGCGAGTGCGTGATCTTGCGCTGAAACCTTAGTTAGATATATAGCCCTCCATCGAGCCACGTCGGACACACGCAATTGCGGCTGATTGTATGTATATTACTTGCTGCTACTTCTGAGCTGACGCGTGTGCAGCGAGACTGGTAAGAAGGTAGTGTCATTAATGCTATATGCAATGCATCTGTGTGCTCAAAACAAGACCCATAAGTCTCTATGGCCGGGCGATTTGTGTTTCTCGGCAAATTACGTGCAAGTGAGCTGGCAGTAGGAATGAGCACCATAACCCGTCTCAGTCGTATTGATGGGTCCGCCAATAAGGTCCATACCCGTCCCGGCGGCAGCTCAAGAAAAATTTGCCCGTATCCGTTGACGGGTTTTGGAGGCACCGTACAACAGGGCAAGTTGAACAGGCCCCCTGAACATGCTGGATAGGGCCGACTCACAAATTCGGACACAAATAGGGCTTGGAGGGCCGAGCCCGCAAAAACGGACATCTGACCTCTAATTTTCCACAAGGCTACTTCCAAACTTTGGACAAATGACTTGCCAACGGCCCCAAATGGGCCCAACACATGCGCCACATCCCCCATTGGCGCCCGAAGCGGGCCGCTTTAGGCCACATTTGCTGGGAGCCAATAGAGCTCACTGCTCAGGAACCGTCTGTGTTAGAAACGGACCATTTCCGAGCGCCAGAAGTCGAAAAATAAGCGGACATTTAACCTCAGATTCCGGGATGTTTGGGCCAGCCTTATCATGCATATCCAGGGGGCCTTGTACAACCCGTACATTATACGGCCGTATACTGGCACCATATGGTTGTACGGGCAAATGAGCCCCTCAAGCTGAGCAATCCCTGTATGTCATAAGGTTGGCTTCTGAGTACTTCATACAATTATTATGTCATCATAATGTCAACTGCGCCGTTGTTGTAGACTCACTTCCAGTCTCCGTCGGTAGCTTATTATTGATAGTTTGAGGGAGGGAGGAAGGAAATAACAGAAAGGAGGAGGAGTGTGTGGCTTGAATTACTACCAGGATTACTCTCACGCAGTCGTGTAAACACGCTCGTATAACGGCTGGAGTCGAGCCTACCGTTCTTGAGATTGAGCGGATTTACAGCACCGGGCAAAGGGTCCGATGCCGATAGCTATGTGGCAACTCGCGTCAGGATGATCTTATGAGATTTCCGAATGTGATTATCCGTAGTCAAGAACATAGGTGGCTCTTAGGATATTGATACTACCCATATGGATGCTACAGGGAGGTCTAGTGATGTATTTATGGCATCAGCTACAATTATGGTCGTACTGACCGTTGACGGCCGGACAGCTACCCGACGCCCGTACCCATCTCGTTCGAGCCTAAACTGCTTTGTGTTAGGGCACGGACGCTTGTCTTTAGCCGCACTCTTATCACGCTCTTATTCAATAAAGGACTCATTCCCGTTCCGCAACCTGACCTCCTGACAAGGTCAAGCTTGAGCGTGCCCGCAGCGAGCCCCGTTCAGGCGTTCTGTCGAAGCCCCAACGTAGTAAAACGTAACACGTTAGTCACTGTAGTAGAAGCCTAGAGAGACCTACTTCGACCTACATCTCCTAGACGTCGCCCTGCACATGAAATGTTTAATGTAGTTTATTAGTGTAGCGTGTCGTCAACACGTGAACGTTGACGTCGAAGCTTAACGTTTAGGGCTCCGACCGACGGCGAGCGTCGACTGGTCGGGGGCGTACCGTGTTCTGCCGTGTGGTGTGTGTTACTGTATAGTACTACCGGTAGCGCTTCTGTGCAAAGCGTCGAAGCTGCAAGTCTTGCTAGTCTTGGACCGTCGACGTTAGTAGCTGGCCTTTTTACCTACGACTTCGCGACTGTTGGTTCTACGACAGACAGGTCCATGACGCCAGGGCAGCCCTGAGCCCTGTCACGATGTCGTGATCAGGCCTAGGCTGGTTCGCGATTGCGCCGGCGAGTGGTTAGTGTCGCGGGTCCTCGTTCACCTCACGACTCACGACGCACGGTTCACGACTCGTTTCGACATTTTAGGTGCGCAATCTGCCAGCATCACGTTCAATCTCAACATGGTTATTGTGTACGGGAGGTAGTTTGTGGTTGGCGGCGCGTCGGCGTGTGTATGTACATATTAGGTTACTTAGGTTTAATGTAAAACGCACGGGTGGGCGCATACGGCGCATTCGCATTAATTCGTGTATTTTGTTAGGTCCTTACCCCCTCTCTATTTACTACTGGCTATATGCCGTACGCCGCTTGGTTCCTCACACCTCGCACCCCCGCATCATTATAAACGTGTCTTGTCTTCGTCTTCTCTTCGCCCGCCGGTGTCTGTTTTCCATCCGCCCCATAAATTCTATTCCATCTGCCATCCATCTATCTTCTATTATCTTCTACCCCTTCTAGACACCTCTCTACTTCTCTGCTTCTGTAGCTCGGTCACACTCGCCCCTGGCCCCTTCCTCGCCGCACATACGCCCCCCGAATACATGTAACGCTCTCCCACTACGCCACGCGTACGCAGCACCCATACTAGCATTCCTTCCTTGGGTCACGTGCGTCCCGGATCTCGTCGGGCGTAAGGGCGTCCACGTCGACATCGTCCTACAGGACATAGCGTCTTTCGTGCTGACATTTCGCCCAGTCGTGCTCGGTTGTGGTCTTCTCCCTTCTTTATGCGTGTGAACTAGACGACGCACAGGCAGCGTGTGCATATTACGCGTATTTAGACGAAGCAGCGGCGCGAGACCAAGTCCGAGTGCTTGGCCACGTCGTCCATCAGCGTGCGGCGCAGCATCAACAGCGGCGGGACCATCAGCCCCTTCATCAGCGGGTCGCCCGAGGCGCCGTCGAAGAGGCGTTTGTCCAGCTAGAACAAGTCCTTGTCCTACTACGAGCAGAACTGCTTGGTCGCGCTCAACGTCTAGCTCAGCTTGTCGCACTCGCGGAGGACGTACGCCAAGTGCGAGAGCAGGAGCATGTCGTAGACCAGCATGAGCCTGTCGCTGTGGTCCTTGTGCTCGCGCCAGTGCAAGAGCTTCGTCACCTAGGTGAAGAACGCGAGGCTCGCGACGGGCGGCTGCAGCTTCTCGAACATGCACTCGAGCGGCTGCGACTTGCAGCAGAGGCACTAGGGGCAGCAGAACTGCGCGCTCGCGTCCTACAGGACCAGGCAGCCGTCCATCGAGCAGGGGCGGTACGCCAGCTAGCGCAACTTCATCATGTGGCGCGACAGCAAGTCGACCTTGAGCGCGCGCGCGGCGTGGCGTAGGAAGTGCAAGCCCAGCGCGGTGTCGGGCGCGTGCCGCAGCTGCTGCAGGGACCCGTCGTGGAGGCGGAGCTAGACCGGCCCGTCGCGGTAGTGGTGCAGGGAAGCGCGCAGCAAGAGCCCCGCGTCGCGCTGCGGCTCCCGCCCCTCGCGCAGCTCCTACCGCGCGTACCTGACCTACCACAACCTCTTCTACTAGAGGAACATGCGGAGCGCGAGCCGCCCCAACATGGGCGGCACCACCTACTCGAAGTAGACGAACTCGTGCCAGCTGAACGGCCTGAGCGGGCGCGGCTCCTCGTCGTAGAACTAGAGCAAGAACCGCTCCTACGCCAGAAAAAACTCGACCCTCAGCTACCGCAGCAACGGACACCTACGCGCCCCGCGCCACTCCACGCTCCGCCGCCCCTCCTTCCGCCACCCGTGCTCGTCGGTCCTGCCCCTCCCCCTATCGTACCGCCATCTACCTCTCGCTCGCCCCTCCTCCGCTCTTACTCTTTTCTTGCCCCTCTTTACCAGTCGGCGCCTCCGCCCCTACTTGCTTATCTTTCGTGCATGCCCGGAACCGGAGTAGCAGCTACAACGAACTAACATGCGTCGGGTAAAGCAGAACAAGAACCCCCACTAAGCCTACGTTCACCACAGCACCATCACGCACCGACTCACACGCGCGAGAGCAGCAAGTTTCCCCGATCAGATTCACCCTGGCCGCCACGACACGGTCCTCACGACAGACTTTTCATTTGTTCTTCTTCCTCTCTTCGCTTCCCTGCTCTTCCCCTCGCCTTTCTCCACAGCTCTTCCCTCTCTTCTGACTTCACTCTGGCGCGCCCGTCGTGACTGCCCCCTATACGTTTGCAAGATACGACGCACCCATTTAATGGATTACTAAGGCCCCCTACTCTATAAGGGGAACAAGAACTAAGAGCGCCTAATATTCTTCGGTTCATTACATCTACGACAACAAGAGAAGGTCAGCTCTGATGGCCAGATTTAAACACTTCGACGCTGAGCCCGACAGGGAGCGCACAACATATGCGGAACGAGTTCGCCTCCATTTCTCGACGTGTAGCGCGGTGGGCTTGCGGCTACTAGCCGGTTTAGTCGCCGCCCGACTATAACCCAACTATAGCAGCGAGGTCCAGGAGTAGTTGAGACCAGGCCCGCGGTGGCGGTGGCGCGCTGTCAAGAAGAGAAGCCGGGCGCAACGACGACGGTTTATGTGAAACCGATACGATGAGGGCTCCTCGCACCCCGCCGCCCTCCCGCCCACCGCTGCTCGTTGCGCGTTGCGTTGCTCGCTGCTCATTAAAGACAGTAATCGCCGTCCCGACCCGCGCCACAGACGTTATATCATGCTGGGACCTATATGCATGTGTCTAACGACGTTCCGCGTTATCTAGATGTGACCGAAGTACTACGTCGGACAGAGGACATGACAGCCTCCTGTGACCTGTGGACACCTGTGTGACCCTGATCATGCGCCGTCTACAGTGTACTGCATGGCCGGTAGTGAGGTCTAGGCGACGCCGCCACGACACTCTGTCAGGGCGGGAGTCTTCGCGGAAGGGCTGACGGTGGAGTGTTTCTACGGCGCGGTTAGAAGTGAGGTATGCTGCGTCGACAAACCGCTCTGAAACGTCGTACCGGGGGTTAGACATCCTGAGACAGACCCCGGTGGAGCCAGGAGCCGGAAGGTTCGTGGAGAGCGGGCGGGCCTGTGCGCCTGGGCGGTAAGGGCGGGCGCGATCCCGGCGGCGACTTGCTTCGCTCTGAGCTTCCAAGACGTAGAAAGACGTGCAGGAGCGAGTCCGATCGGAAGGTAGAGCTTACGAGCGTTAGCTTGCGAAGTGAATCTCAACGGCGCCCGCGTGGTGTGTACGGTGTGGGTTAACTATAACCGTCGACGGTTCGTCGACGGTGGGCGCTGTCACAACGTTAATAGAAACTATAACTATAACAGTATAACAGTATAGGGCGAAGGGACAGCGCGGAGCCAGGAGCCGGCACGTTCGGTGAGGCCGGCCGGGTCGTTTTGCCTCCCGATATGGTGGTGATAGCGACGTTGACAAAATTCGAACACCAGTAACCTTATAACTGCGGGTCCTGGGGTCCGCACGGCGTACGGTGGCGAACGTGGTGATGAGGTATCGCCGATCGGGCGGAGCTGTTGAGATATTGAGACTTGCGGGGGTAGAGAGCTAAGGCGGCGCCTTGCGCTGTGTTGCGGGGTGCCGGGAGCGGATTAATCGGAGTAGGTAAGAGCGAGCGCGGCCTAGGTGGACGGGCGAAGCTTAACGCGTGTCAGCTAGACCGCCACTAACGTAATGACTAACTTTGCCTCTACGTCGACGTGCGAGTGTTTCCGGTAACGGGTACCAGGTACCAGGTATCGATAAGGTAGGACCCGGGTTGGCTTGCGCCCTCGAGTTGGCAAAGGCTAAGTGCGTTTATGCTACCACAAGGAAATGCAAAGGCACCTCTCGGGCTCCGCCGTCTGTACGGATGGGAAAGGGCCGGGATAGAGCTGAGGTGCTGATACGCTTCGATACACTGATAGGGTTGAGCTTGGGGCTTGTGGCTCGGGACCTAGGTGAGCGTGCGCGGGCTTTCAGTTGGCGGAAAACCAAAACGTCAAGGGGCAAGATGGAAGTCGCGTGGCGCGGCGCGGCCGGACGGGCACGACGTGAACGCGGCGGCGTCTGGCGTCTGGCGTCTGGCCTCCCACTCTCGTTCAGGCAAAGCCTAAGTGCGTAGACGTTTAGGCTACTTACCGCAATTAGAGGCGCCTCCTGCGCTCAGCCGTCCGCACGGATGGGCAATGGGGACGGACATGGAGAGAGCTGAGACGCTGAGACGCTGAGAGGGCTCGGGCTCGGGCTCGCGGCTCGGGCTCCGGGTTCGGGTCTAAGTGGGCGTCGGCGTCTTGCCCGGGCCTCTCGGGACGGGGTGCGCCCCTGCGGATTTTAAGTTAACCGAATAGGAAAACCCAGACGCCTAGCGCCGAGGTAGAAGTCGCGCGCCGTGGCTCGAGCGGATAACGCGTACGCGTACGCGCGTTCAAGGCGAGCCGGCGTAACGTGCGGGCGAAGAGCGTCGAGCAGAGCCGAGACCCCTGGAGGACCGGATAGGTCACGTCACGGACGGCACCGCACCTTTCGATCCTAACTATTGAGGTGCGGTTTCTGCCCTCTTACCGATAGCTGCAAGAAGAGAAGACCGCGCCAGAGAATGGGACCTCAGGGCTAAGCGCGAAGGCTCACATTTTATCGTAGCAGCGGTGTCTAATATCTAACAGCTCGAAGCTCGAGACTGGCTCCTACCACATCTTGCAGCTTCATTGCGTCCGTTCCTAACGTTTCCGCTTAGCTAACACTTCAACTATGTCGACGTGCGACAGTATCCCTTGTGCTTAGTGGTACAAGCATAAACGCCCGACATCCGACACTCTACTCTTCTGCCGCGCCGAACGTGCAGGAAGTGCATAAATTTGCCGTTTACGCTACGTCGGCCACGGTGATCCTTTCGATCAACCTACGTGGCTACGCTTCACGTGCGTCTTATCGCGATCGCGTGTCACATATTACCAAACCCACCAAAGTTTACACACAAAATCGGCTCCCAGTAAGTTAAGTTTGACTTGGCAATACTTGGCACGGTGTACATTATTCGCTGAGCGTACGCGGGCTTTCAGATGGCCGAAAACCAAAACGTCAAGGAGCAAGATCGAAGTCGCGTGGCGCGGCGCGGCCGGACGGGCACAACGTGAACGCGGCGGCGTCTGGCGTCTGGCGTCTGGCCTCCCACTCTCGTTCAGGCAAGGCTAAATGCGTAGACGTTAGGCTACTTACCACAGTTAGAGGCGCCTCCTGCGCTCAGCCGTCCGCACGGATGGGGGGGACGGACATGGAGAGAGCTGAGACGCTGAGAGGGCTCGGGCTCGGGCTCGCGGCTCGGGCTCCGGGTTCGGGTCTAAGTGGGCGTCGGCGTCTTGCCCGGGCCTCTCGGGACGGGGTGCGCCCCTGCGGATTTTAAGTTAACCGAATAGGAAAACCCAGACGCCTAGCGCCGAGGTAGAAGTCGCGCGCGTTCAAGGCGACCCGGCGTAACGTGCGGGCGAAGAGCGTCGAACCGAGTCCCACGGAGGACCGGGTGTGCGTCCCTCTTGCCGATAGCTGCAAAAGGAGAGGGCGCGACAGAGAATCGGACCTCAGGGCTAAAACGCGAAGGCTCACATTTTATCGTAGCAGCGGTGTCTAATATCTAACAGCTCGAAGCTCGAGACTGGCTCCTACCACATCTTGCAGCTTCATTGCGTCCGTTCCTAACGTTTCCGCTTAGCTTAACACTTCAACTATGTCAGTGTGACAGTATCCCTTGTGCTTAGTGGTACAAGCATAAACGCCCGACATCCGACACTCTACTCTTCTGCCGCGCCGAACGTGCAGGAAGTGCATAAATTTGCCGTTTACGCTACGTCGGCCACGGTGATCCTTTCGATCAACCTACGTGGCTAGGCTTCAAGTGCGTCTTATCGCGATATGACCCTGTA
>KV417514.1:288139-314577 GCA_001630335.1 Athelia psychrophila | reverse complement strand
TAGCTTGTCAATGTGGTGAATGTGAATTTATAAGACGACTGACGATGAGTGTCGGTGCGCTCATGCGTCCTGCCAATTTCAACAGATTAGGCACAGTTTCGGGTTGTTCGGCACCATCGAGAAGGTCTAGAGCATCAATTTGGAGTTGTATTGGCGAAGACGCCAACCAAAGATAAAACAATTCATAGATATCACGCCATGGAGCTTGGATTGACAATGCGCGCCATGCGGGAGGCGGTCGGAGGCCCTCCAGAATATCACCATAGTACACGTCCCCATACCACGTGGGGTATTCTACTTCAGTGGCGCCGAATTCCATATCGCAGAGAGACAATGTTTCCAATCTGTCGTTTGCACAGATTATGTCAACAAGCTGCGCGAAGGAGTCTACTTCGATGCACGAAAGTTTGAGATGTTTGAGATGCGTAAAGCATGCCAAGAGGGTGGGGAGATAGGTTGGCTGAGTGCGCGAGAGAGGACAGTGCTGACGGTTGGTAGAGTTCCTCGCTCGAGTCAAATCGTCATCCAGAACCACGGATTGCAAATTGGACAGCATCGCCAGAGCCATTGCATCAGCTTCCGGTAGTTTAGCGACCTGGTCAAGCTTGACTTCGGTCACATGGAGGTTGATTGTCGATAGTGGGGAACGTATAATGTCAACGAATGCAGCAAGTTCATCTCCATGAAAGAAGCGGAAATCGAGGGATCGAAAGTGATGGTGCCGACTCCGCTGAACCCATGAGCGAGAAACCAGGGCGCACGCAGACAAACAGCTAAGAAGCACCTTTTTAGTAATTAAGTTCAGAAAAAAATCGGAGCGACTTACGGGTTCAGAGATACAGCAGTACGGGGAAGTGGGAGTGGGGGCTTGACGTACTGATCTGGATCCCTCGCTGATTCGGGCATCCGATTCCTATGGCATGCGTCATCCCGTTCGCTGAAGTTTTCAACGAGTGTTTGATCGGTAATCATTTCAAAGATCTCTTGGGAAAGGCGTTCGTACATTGCACGGCAAGTCTATCGGAATCTTGAGGTATCTGAAATCAAGCTGCTAGTCGGATGTGACCGTTGACGAGTAAAAGTTGTAAAACACTGACGTCTTGTTCACGTGTTCGCAACCCTGGCCTCGGACCTCCTGCAGCGATGTCAGATCCACTGACTTTACCGCCCTCTACCCCACCACACCCCACCCTTCCGTCTCTTAATACCCTCCCAGTACCACCACCTGCCCTCGCCGCTGACCCGCCCCCTTGCTACCCTATTGGCGATGACGCCCACCAAAGGTATAGCAGCTCATAGATATCGCTCCCTGGAGCTCTGGTTGGAAATGAGCGCAGTAAGAGGGTAGGAGGAGGCGTTGGACAAGGAAGGAAAAAATGCCCGGAGGCTTGCGCGAACAGCCGCAAGCTGAGACCGGTCGGTATTACTATCATCTGGATGTTGGGATGAACGGAAACGTCCAGCAGTGGCACGCGTTACAATGAAATACATGTATATGTGATATGTATATGTATATCCATACGCATGGCCTGCATATCAAGAGTCAGTATTTATACAGCGTGCAAACGTACACGCAAAAGCAATAGCGATAGCAGGCCTGGCATGGGAATACGCAAATCCGTGTAGGTGCACGTGATTCATGCCAGGCGAAACAGCACCCACAGCCCACTACCCAGACAAAGCACCCCGTAAACGGTGAATGCGATGCGAACTTCACCCTGGCACCCAATCTAACCTCACTCAACCCAACCCAACCCAACCCCCCCCCACTACCGCACCGCGCACCACAAACCCTCAACCGCGACGCCCGCCTGCCACGCGCCGACCCTGCGCACCGCGCGCAGGAACGCGGGCGCGGGGAGCACGAGCACGATACACACGGGCGCGAGCACGAGCAGAGCAAGCAAGAGAATGAGCACGATGGGCGGCTTGATGACGAGGAAGTAGAAGAGGGCTTGGTAGGACGTGGGGTCCGCGAACTGGGGGCGGGCGCGGGCGTCAGCGTGGGGGTAAGGGGGAAGCAAGATGGGATGGACATACCATCGCATACGCGTTCTTGTAGAACGACCCCTCGTACGCGCCGAGGGTGCCGGCGCCGGACTCGATGTTGGCGTCGGCGGGCGTGTGGGCGCGTGGGCGGGTAAAGATCGGGCGCGGGGGGTACGGGACCGGGCAGGAGGGCGGCGGGCGGTGGAAGGTCGTTTGCAGGGCGAGCTATAAGGGCGCAGCAATTAGTATCATAGAGGTTCTCTCATGAGAAGACGGCATGACGCACCTCACCACGGGCAAAGGCACGCCCACCGAGGAGGTCGAGGAAGCAGAGGAGCGCGCCGAGCGGGAGGACTATCATCAGCGTCGTGCCCGTCTGTGGGTGGAGAGCAAGTCAGTCGGTTGGTCGTCGGTGGACATAAGATGAAAGAGAGTGGTACATATGGAGGTTTGAGCTAATGTATCGGAAGCACAAAGGAGAGTAGGCGTGTCTGGTATGGTGATCCTCGTTATCTAGTGAACGAGGCAACAAGGCACGTATGCGCATGCGAGAACTGAATGTGTAGGTGCAAACGCGAGGACATGATTACGACTTGTAACGAAGGCTAGGGCTGTGGAAGTGCATTGCAACTCAAAGATAGATGGGGAAAGGGGTGCAATCCTTGAGATCGGCAGTGTAGGAAGATGAAGATGAAGGATGGCGCATGAAAGAACAAAAGAAAGATAGAGCATAAACATAGCAGAAGTGACACTTACGAGGGTGAAGACGAAGAGGTAAATCCATGCAGCGAGCGCAAACGGGAAGTTGAGCACCAATAGGTGGAACAACGCCCACCAGTACACCTTCCTGGCCATCGGCCGGAAGTAGCGCCTCCATCTCCATCTCCTGCGTTCCCTTTCCGACTCGGAAGGCTCGTGCGAGGT
Organism: Athelia psychrophila; assembly: GCA_001630335.1. Lineage (NCBI taxonomy): Eukaryota > Fungi > Basidiomycota > Agaricomycetes > Atheliales > Atheliaceae > Athelia > Athelia psychrophila. The sequence continues at coordinate 311,664 of KV417514.1, read as the reverse complement.
TGACGTCTGCACTTGCGCGTGGGCTCTCCGTGGGCGCGAGCTGTGCAAATGCAGCGCGGGCGACGCGTTGCTGGCTCTATCGCCCTCATCTGCGCTGGACTGCGAGCCCTCATCCTCGTCATCTGCGTCGGGGTGGAACAGCGAGGCGACCGTGTGCGCGAGCGACGGCGCAGCTGAGGACGCGTGCGACAGGATGCTGTTGCGAGATAGCGAGCTCCGTCGCGGTCTTCCTCCTGGGCTGAGCAGCGGGGTTGTCTCTCCCATTGCCGTATAGTCCTCACGATCAGATGTGGGTGATCGGGGGTAGGCATCGGGTTCAGAATCGGTGGAGTGGCCTGCGAGCAGCACGCGGGCGCGGGCGCGCCTGGGGGTGCGGGTGCGGCGTGAGGAGGGGTAGGGAGGAGGCGGGTCAGCAGCGAGAGCAGCTGGTGGTGTTGGGAGGGTATCAAGAGGCGTAAGAGTGGTGTCCGTGTGTGGTGGGGCAGGGGGAGGCGAAAGCAATGGATCTGACATCGCTGCAGGAGGCCAGGGTTAGCACAGCACGTGAGCTTGGCTGACAACGAGTATTGTATTCGCCGCCACATTCCAACACTCAGGCTGCAGGACCTTGCTCCGACCACCATACGCCAGGTGTGGGAGTATAAGACGTTCCCCGAATCTTTGGCGCGAGAATTATCCATTCTGTTTTTCCGTACAACGACAGACATTGGAGGTTTGCACAATATGTACGCCATGCACCGCCGTCCCACGTACTGGTAATTTACTTCCAGAGCCTGTATGCAATCAAGAGTTGTTGGGATATCAATTGAAGCGCTTTCTGCAATGGCGTAAAGGTGGCACTGCTATTATTGTGTCTAACGGCGTCGTATCCGGCGCTGTGATTTAAATTCATAATTACTCATGCTATAAAAGAAGCGAAGCATGCGTTACATTATAAATGTATTACAAACTGCTCTGGTTCAAGCTGCATCCTCTATGGCTGGGAGTGGCAGACATATTGCTGTGGTTCATCCGCTCACGCATCTCTTCTAGCTGCTTGTGTACGTATCGTCCATGCGCCTCAAGGATGTCTGTTATATTCCCCAGCGTCTCCTTTGTGTCCGGATGGTCAGGCCCAAGCTTTTATTCCTGGCCTACCAGTGCTCGCCTATAAAGCATGATATTTTCCTTGCTGATTTCGAAGATAAGCGATGTTCCGAACCGTCGCCAGCGTTCTCGGATGATCAGCGCCGAGCTGTTTCTCCCGTCCTGCCAGCACTCGCGTACAGAAGCTTTCGGCCTCGTCAAATTTTCCCTGGCATTTGTATAGCCGACCGAGATTATGAACCGCGGTCAGCACGTCCGGGTGATCAACGCCGAGCTGTTTCTCCCATCCTGCCAGCGCTCGTGTATAGCAGCTTTCGGCCTCGTCAAATTTCCCCTGGCTTTTGTATAGCCGACCGAGATTGTGAACCGTTGTCAGCACGTCCGGGTGATGAACGCCGAGCTGTTTCTCCCGTCCTGCCAGCGCTCGCGTATAGAAGCTTTCGGCCTCATCAAATCTCCCCTGGCTTTTGTATAGCCGACCAAGATTGTGCACCGTTGTCAGCACGTCCGGGTGATCAGCACAGAGCTGCTTTTCGCTCCCTGCCAAAGCTCGCCCATACAAGCTTTCGGCCTCGTCGAGTCTCCCCTGACACACGTATAAATCGGCGATGCTGCGAAGCGTTGACATCGTGGTCAGGTGATCAGGGTCGAGCTGCTTCTCACGCCCTGCCAGCGCTTGCGCATACAAGCCTTCGGCCTCGTCATATCTCCCCTGCGCCTTGTATACAACAGCGAGTTTATGCATCGTTGTCAGCGTGGCTAGGTGATCAGGCCCGAGCTGATTTTCTTCTGCCGCCAACGCTTGCACAAAGAGTGCCTCAGCTTCCTGGTACCTCCCTAGTCTATAACGCATCACAGCGAGGCATTGCATACTATTGGTGGTCCGAAGGTCAGCTAAGCCAAGCAGCCTCTTGCGATGCGCCAGTACGCGGTTAAGCAGCGTCTCAGCCTCCTTGTACCGACCCCGACTGAAGAAATATCGCGCAATTAAAGGATTCGTGTCCATAAGCTTTTCGGTACTTGCAGGGTGCGCCTTGTCTTGTGCTCCCAGAGCAGTAAAGTGCGGCACGAATCTTTCGCACTCAGCCCAGGACTGTGGTTTATCCGGTTCGTCTATCGTCATAAACGCATGACAGAGCAGCACGACGGCAAGCGCGTGATACCCTTCCTCGTGGTGTACACGTGTGCTTTGTCGGAGAACACATTGAATCAAATCGTGGATGTGAAGTGACGGTTTGTCGGTGTACAGGGGCTGAGCTATCGATAGGTCCTCGAAGTGGTGCAGGGCGGCCCGTACCCGTTCTTCGGAACAGATGAGCTCAATGAGACCTCTCAACTCTGCGGGAACACCCTCCAACGGATCGGTTGGATCCGGTGTGGCTGCTGGAATATCCAGTACAGGCGCTGGGCGTTGCTTCTTTTCGAGCTTTTCTAGCAACCTTCGGATCACAGGCGCTTTGGGCGCGGAGGCCGGAGAAATATCAAGTGAGTGTTCCGCATCTTTCGCTAGGCGGTCTCTGATTGACCTCGCACCGAGCGACAGGATGTCAATAGGTATATTCTCCGGGTCAAAGAATGCCAGCGTTTTGAGAAACCTGTGGGCATCTGGATCGATCTCGTCGAGCTTTTGGAACTGCAGGGTGAACGCGGCCAATATGGATGTTTGTTCGTAAGTGGTCAGATTGTTCTGCCAGCTTATCACCTTGGCGTATCAATGAGTATATGGTAATTATAAGTGGTTTTTATCTTACATCTTTTAACCCCCGCTCATCATACATTCTCTGCATCTGATGGGCGTTCTTGAGGCCGCTCCGCTTCATATACGATCCCGCTTGCTCGACTGCTAGAGGGAGGCACCCCATCCGACTCACAAGCCTCTCTGCGTTTTCTAGTTCTTCTGCAGCGCTGGTTTGAATCCCCGCCTTCCTTAGAAGTAGGTCGACCGATTGCGCCTTGCTGAGAGCCTTTGAGCTCAAAGATAAGATGTTCCTGACCCGGCCACATTGGCTACTGATTCTGCAATATTGCGAGGTTCGAGTGGTGGCCAAGGATGCAGCCACCGGCGTTCTGTCTTGGTAAATGCTCGCGCAGAAATTGCGCGCTTTCAACTGTCGCATCGTCGAGTATGAGCAGCCATCGGCGGCATCCATGGCGGTCGGATTGTTCGAACCAAAGACGCACAGCTGCTATTTGCACGGCCTGGTCCGGATGATTTCGATCTGCATGATTCAACAGACCGAGTATCCGCGCTAACCCTTGACTGAGCTTCTCCACCGTTGAAGCCGCCACGCAGAAAATGTGAGAGTAAACGCCGGCTGTGAATGCCAGGTTGGCATGCTGTAGGGCCAGCTGGCTTTTCCCGAGCCCTGGCATCCCGTAAATCACGAAACGAGTCGGCTTGTCGCTCTGGAAGGTGTTAAAGGAAGTGGTGATAAAGTCAAGTTCCGACTCGCGCCCAGTGAAGCACGATGAAATGCGATCGATGGGAGCGTCGTTGAACGGGGGAAGTGGTAGTGGAGGCTGGCTAGCTGGACTGAATGACGCGTCAACGGAGGAGAGTCCGTAGTAGTGGTTCACAGGGTTGCTGTGGAAGTCCCCGTGGACATTGTTGATTGTGCCGCCGGAGATATTCGAGGTGTTGTAGGTTATGCTGGGAAGTGAATGTGTTGGCTGACCGCAAGGAGTCCCCACAGTCCCAGGCTGATCGATCGAAGCATGGGGCATGAACGCTGTATGCTGCGCGATGGACGCAGAGGGGCCGGCCTCGGACCCGCCGTCCATACTTGATCGCAAACGAGAGGAAGCTTGGTACTAGGGCAATGGCGGATAGACGGACAGCGCCTTTAGTGACGGGATTGAATACCAGAGCGCTGAGCTCTGTATATATCCCGATGTCGTCAATTGATTGTATCGCCTCGTGAGGGAGAGGAACACAGTGCCTAATTCTGCCGCCTCGAGCCCGCTATGCGGGTGTACAAACAACAGAACAAGAGTAGGTAACAGCACAAAAAAGGCGAGGGTGGGCGGGGAAAAGACGAAGTAGGCAAAGAAACAAGGGCACTAGAGCGGAAGCCAATCAAGTGTCGTCGGCGGGCTGAAGAAAAAGCTGCTCGGCAGCACTTGCTCTCCTGGCACCGATTTTGCGTTGGCGCAAGGTTAGAAATCACTATGTTTAAAGCACGGTCAATATAAATATCGGGCTCGCCAGAACCCAATTACAAACAGGTTATCACATGACCCGCCTCGAGACACCAAACAAATCACAATCGACACCACACTTCAAGCTTCATCCATCACTTGAGTTACCATCTTACATATTTAAATTATGGGCGCTGCGAGTGCGTGATCTTGCGCTGAAACCTTAGTTAGATATATAGCCCTCCATCGAGCCACGTCGGACACACGCAATTGCGGCTGATTGTATGTATATTACTTGCTGCTACTTCTGAGCTGACGCGTGTGCAGCGAGACTGGTAAGAAGGTAGTGTCAATAATGCTATATACAATGCATCTGTGTGCTCAAAACAAGACCCATAAGTCTCTATGGCCGGGCGATTTGTGTTTCTCGGCAAATTACGTGCAAGTGAGCTGGCAGTAGGAATGAGCACCATAACCCGTCTCAGTCGTATTGATGGGTCCGCCAATAAGGTCCATACCCGTCCCGGCGGCAGCTCAAGAAAAAATTGCCCATATCCGTTGACGGGTTTTGGAGGCACCGTACAACAGGCCCCCTGAATATGCTGGATAGAGCCAACTCACAAATTCGGACAAAAATAGGGCTTGGAGGGCCGAGCCCGCAAAAACGGACATCTGGCCTCTATTTTTCCACAAGGCTACTTCCAAACTTTGGACAAATGACTTGCCAACGGCCCCAAATGGGTCCAACACATGCGCCACATCCCCCATTGGCGCCCGAAGCGGGCCGCTTTAGGCCACATTTGCTGGGAGCCAATAGAGCTCACTGCTCAGGAACCGTCTGTGTTAGAAACGGACAATTTCCGAGCGCCAGAAGTCGAAAAATAAGCGGACATTTAACCTCAGATTCCGGGATGTTTGGGCCAGCCTTATCATGCATATCCAGGGGGCCTTGTACAACCCGTACATTATACGGCCGTATACTGGCACCATATGGTTGTACGGGCAAATGAGCCCCTCAAGCTGAGCAATCCCTGTATGTCATAAGGTTGGCTTCTGAGTACTTCATACAATTATTATGTCATCATAATGTCAACTGCGCCGTTGTTGTAGACTCACTTCCAGTCTCCGTCGGTAGCTTATTATCGATAGTGTGAGGGAGGGAGGAAGGAAATAACAGAAAGGAGGAGGAGTGTGTGGCTTGAATTACTACCAGGATTACCCTCACGCAGTCGTGTAAACACGCTCGTATAACGGCTGGAGTCGAGCCTACCGTTCTTGAGATTGAGCGGATTTACAGCAGCACCGGGCAAAGGGTCCGATGCCGATAGCTATGTGGCAACTCGCGTCAGGATGATCTTATGAGATTTCCGAATGTGATTATCCGTAGTCAAGAACATAGGTGGCTCTTAGGATATTGATACTACCCATATGGATGCTACAGGGAGGGCTAGTGATGTATTTATGGCATCAGCTACAATTATGGTCGTACTGACCGTTGACGGCCGGACAGCTACCCGACGCCCGTACCCATCTCGTTCGAGCCTAAAATGTCCCAGTATACCTATCATTCCGAAAATTGATTACGAGCATCCTATGATCAACTTTTGCTATTTTTTTTTTAGCCCGGAGCACCAACCTCAGCTGGCGAGAAACCTGAAAAGCACAAGTTTCAAACAAGCAGTTGACTTGTTGGTAATGAAGGTGAAGGTGAAGCTATCGGTGAAAATGCATGTGCATAGATGGTCGACAAGTTGGTTAATATGGTCCCGCAGACGGATTTTAGAGGATTTTAGTGCTGTTATGCACGATGCAGACCTGGATGCATGCGAGCTGTGGGATCTGTTGGCTGACAAGCCATGTAAGAACAAGGGCAAAGGAAGAGCACAGGAGCCCGATAGACTCGGAGCTGAAGAGACCATAAACGAGGAATATTCAGATGAGGATGGGTTTAATTATACTCGCAGGGGAGGTTTTTTTTCGCTACGCCGAGGGTCGCTTATAAATATGTCATGTGGTCGTTTATAAACGGTTCATAACGGTTCAGTTTGAATTGAATGACCCTCGGCTAAAACACACATTTGAAACCACCCAAACCATTATACACTGTGCGCTAGCGCTATTCTGCGTGCACTTCGCATCGGTGCATCCAACTAGCTTTCCTAGTGGCACCGGCTGCATCGCATTTGCCGTTTAAATACGTGAAGGACGTGCAAGCCGCGCCGTCTTCTCATCTCACAGCCTACAGCCCGCAAATACGAACATGGTGATTCGTGTTCCCTATGACAGTGTGACTGTATCAACTTCACAATTCGATTCGCCTTTGCAATCCTTGCCTGCGTTACTTCGACGTTCTACACCATCCTCGGTCAGAGCTCGAAGCTCGACAATCTATAATCTGTGGCGACGATGCTATTTTACACTCGGAAGCGCGAATCGGGACTCCAGGGTAAGAGACCGCGCCAGAAGAGAAGAACGTCGATAGCCATTCTCCCGTCTTTGGCGTGGAGTTATCAATCCTAGCTTTCCACGCCACGGCAGGCACTGCACTGGATAGGCCAGGAGGTCCCCAGAGCCGAGACGAGCTGCGAGAAGCGGGCGTGCAATGCGGCCGAGCGGAACTTGCGCGCATGCGCATGCGCAATAGGCGAGCTCGGTGCCGCGCGCTGAAGATGGAGCCGCGATCCGCAGACCCAAAAGGATAAGCCAATTGAATTTTAGGCGTCCCCGCGTGGGGCAGGGCTCTCCGGGCCCGTTCTGCGGCTGCGGGTGAATCTGGGCTTGGGCCTCGGGCTCGGCGCTCGGGCTCGGGCTCGGGAGAGTCGCAGAGTCGCAGAGTCGAGAGAGGTACAGGCAGGGGTAACGGGTAGGCACGCCTGCCGACTCGCGTCCTCCGCGGAGATTGACACCATTCATCGGATTTGCAGATGCGTAAATCGGAAACGGACTTGCTCTCACCCTCCGGTCTGCGGTCTGCGGTCTGCGGTCTGCGGTCTGCGGCGGCGCAAGTGCAACACGGGCAGGCCGGCGCGGCGCGGTGCGCTGAAGGTAGAACGGGGAACTGCAAAACCAAAAGGCGGTTGACTTTCGGGCGCGTGCGAGTGGATCCAGGGCTCGGTGTTCGGGGTTCGAGTTGGGATAGTCACATAGCTTCGCATAGAGTCGAGATAGGGCCGGGAAAGGGTAGGCATGCCTGCCGCCTCGGGCTCTCCACGGAAACGTAAAGGAACACCATCGTATTTGCGTGAATCGGAAACGGTTGAGCTCCCGCGTTCGGTTTGGGCCCAGGGATGGAATAGCTATGGGCCATGGCCTGGATGGCCTTTGTGAGCGTGCAGCTGCATCTCCGTTTCAATCAGTAATGCAATCACTGCCAGATCGACTGTGCGCAATTCGAAGCGGGCAGGTGGATCCGCCGCGAGCGAGAATGGATGAGGCTAATTAGGCGAGGGCCGTGGGGCGTTGTGTCGCGTTCCGCGGCGGAATCGAGAGATGGGGGCGTTCAGAGTTATAGAGTTGTCGAGGCGGGCTAGCCGCTATGGAGTAGTGGTGCAAGCGGTGGCATGCGGCACGCCTGGGGTCCTGGGCGTCAATATTCCAATGACCACAAGCTTAAAACAGTTGCAGCGATAGTGGTGGTATAGCCCTCCGTTTTGCTGGGGCGGGCGGGAGTGGCTTGCACGGCCGAGGACCGAGGCGCGACAGGGAAGCGGGATATGACAATATGACAATATCAATATCAAAGATAATTGCAACACTGTCGCGGGTGGCAGCTGCTTGGCAGCTGCCAATATCAATTGGGTGTGGCATGTGTGGTGCGCCCGCGGCAACTCTAAGTGAAGCGTTCGATTGCGAGCATTCGAGATGGAAGGCTAGCCTGAGCGAGGACGTGCAGAAAGATGCAGAACCTTCGAGTCTCGCTTCGTTCAGCGGCGGCCCTAGCGCGGGCGGGAATGGCGGGTCCGCGTGTCCGGGCGGGCGAGAGGTGCTTGGAAGGCCGAGGACCGAGGTGGCCCCAGACAGAGTTGTGAACAGATTGGGGGCCATGCTGCAAAGTCTCGCCAAACAGCTGCGTCGTATGGAGTGAAGATTGGCGCGGCATCTTTGTGAGGTGGCAGTCGGGAAGGCGCTTCTGAGGGCGGGACTGTCTCACAGCACCGCCGCAGCGGATCTGGAGTGATGGCCGGTACGTCATGTGACATCTGCCGCGTACTAGTCCCAGTGTGTCCACAGGTGTCCAGTGTCCTCCGACAGTACAGGAGACAGGCTGCATCATGAAGCCAGTGTAGATCTATTGCGCCTTGCAGCAATCTGTGTACGTATATCCAGGGTCGTACTATATTGCAGACACCGCGCCCAGCCCTGCCGCTAATGACAGAAATTACTCGTCGCTCGTTGCGTTGCGCGTTGCTCGTCGCCACCCGCCCTCCCGCCGCCCCACGCTCCTCGGGAGTAGCATAGGCAAAGTATATTTGGCAGCAGCAACGCGGGCCGAAGAGAAGAACTGTCGCGCGGTGGCGGTGGCGCCCGGACCAGAGTTGATGAGGACCTGGAGCGACGATATCAACCCAATATCAGCCCGCCGCTGATTTGGCCGATCATCGGCGTTCGGGTGGCGCGATGTGCAGCTCTTTACCTCCGCTTGAGCAAGGCGTATACAACACGCGAGGGACAGCCCGAGTCGCAGCTTCATAAATTTAGACCGGGAGTCTCGACTGGAAGAGAACAACAGCATCTACATTACTTGGCTTCTTATAATCCGCGAGAATCAAGAACAAGGGGAATATCTCATCCCCCGGAATCATTAGGTAATTTACCCACGCAGCATAGAACGTTTGCATATCCCCCGTCAGTGCTGCCCGCGCGGTCTCACTTCAGTCTTCTCTCCCTTGTCGACACCTTCTCTCCGCTCCCCTTCTCGTCCCTCCGCTTCTCTCCTTCTTCTTGTTTACTTTTCAGACAGCACTCCTGGCACAGCACCGCCGGTCCCACTTAGACTAGCCCCTTTGAACGACGAGAGCGCGCACACTCAGCCACGCACTACCACGACACCACTTGCATCCGAATCACCCCCAAGAACAAGACGAAATGGGCTGCGTACAATCAAGCAACATCGACGATGAGGCCAAGGCCCGTACGTGCTTTCTATTCCTTCATCCCCGCCTCCGCGGCTGACCATTTTCTCCGTCCTTTTCCTCTCATTCCCGCCGTCCCCTTGCGTTCTCTCATCTACCGCCATGCTCTCCCCCTCCCCGTCCTGGCTGCTCGTGCCCACCGCCTTCCTCCCCGCCGCCTCGCACCTCACCGCGCCCCGCGCATCCACAGGCAACGACGCCATCGACTCCCAGCTCAAAAAAGACCGCATCCTCGCCAAGAACGAGATCAAGATGCTGCTCCTCGGCGCGGGCGAGTCCGGCAAGTCGACCGTGCTCAAGCAGATGAAGCTCATCCACCACGGCGGGTACAACCCCGCCGAGCGCGAGGCGTACAAGGAGATCATCTTCTCCAACACCATCCAGTCCATGCGCGCCATCCTCGACGCGCTCCCCGCCCTCGGCGTCGCGCTGCGCCCCGAGAACGACGCGCGAAGGGACGTGGTGATGGCGCTGCCCGGCCAGATCGAGGCGGAGGTGCTGCCCAGGGACGTCGTCGACGCCGTGCGCGGGCTGTGGCGCGACCCGAATGTCAAGGATGCGGTGCGGCGCGCGCGCGAGTTCCAGCTGAACGACAGCGCGGTGTACTACTTCAACGCGATCGACCGCATGGCGGGGACGAGCTACCTGCCGACGGACCAGGACATCCTGCGCTCGCGCGTCAAGACGACGGGGATCACGGAGACGACGTTCAGCGTCGGCGAGCTCACGTACAAGCTCTTCGACGTCGGCGGGCAGCGCTCGGAGCGCAAGAAGTGGATCCACTGCTTCGAGAACGTGACCGCGCTCGTGTTCCTGGTGTCGCTGTCCGAGTACGACCAGATGCTGTACGAGGACGAGAGCGTGAACCGCATGCAGGAGGCGCTCACGCTGTTCGACTCGATCTGCAACTCGCGCTGGTTCGTCAAGACGAGCATCATCCTGTTCCTGAACAAGATCGACCTGTTTGCGGAGAAGCTGCCGCGGAGCCCGCTGGGCGACTACTTTCCCGACTACCAGGGCGGCGACAACTACGACGCGGCGTGCGACTACCTGCTGCACCGGTTCGTGAGCCTGAACCAGAGCGCGGCGACGAAGCAGATTTATGCGCATTATACGTGTGCGACGGACACGCAGCAGATCAAGTGTGCGTATTTCTTCCCTCTTCTGGTGTTGGCTCGTGCTGACCCGCTTTACAGTCGTGCTTTCTGCGATACAGGACATCCTGCTGCAGCTGCACCTGCGGGAATGCGGGCTGCTCTAGCCCCTGCGTGCACTGGGTTCCTTCCTTACGATCATACCCACGACGCATGCGCACCGCATCACCCTCTCGCAATGTACATAAGCCCCCCGCATACACGCCGCTCCTTCCCCGGTCCCCGCTCACACTGGCTCGATGTCTTCGTCTCTTCGTCTCTTCATCTCCCCACAGATCTTCTCCATCTCCCCATCTTCTATTATCTTCTATCTACCTACCGTCTACCTTATCTTAAATACCCCGCCTACCTTTTGTCCGTGGCCGCTTCTCGCTTCTCTTCTGCTTCTGTTCTGTGCAAATATTACTACGCCCCCACGCTCCACACTCCTTGGTTCGCCGCATGCCGTATATCGGTCATCATTTATCTCTCCCCCATTCCTGGATTGTTTTATGTGCTTAATTACGCTTACGCGGCATACGCGGGTGGGCACGCAAAATGTAATTTGGATTCATTGGATTATACATGTATGTGTGCGGCTGCGCGGCGGTTGGTGTTTGATGGAGGGCATGTGTTATTGGTACAACTCTAACTTGCACTACGACCGTCTAACGCGTGGATTTTACAGCTTTGCTCAGCACTTGGCACTCAGCGCTCAGCACTCCACTTTATTCCGGGGCGCTGTGATTGGTGAGCGGCCGCGTTGGAGCTGTGTTGGACTTGGAGCTGTGTTGGACTTGGAGTCGGATCCGGACTAGCGCTGCTGTGACCTGTCCCGACGGGACCGCAGTACTTGGACAGACAGGTCACAGCATCTTGGTTGTCAGCATCCATTTTTCCGGTCCATGATTGCAGCTGCCAGGTTCTCAACGTCGAAGCTGCGAAACGTGTCTTCGCGATGGCCATCATGATATGTCATTGTGTGTGGTGTGCCGTCTTGTGCCATGCGGGGGCTGGTCAGCTGCGAGCGGCAGCCTTGCGCGGGATTTGCAATTCGAAGCTGCAGTTGCAAGTGCACAACTGCTGTGCGATGTGATTATTTGATGTAATTTGTAAAGTACACGTCCCGCTGCAGATCCTCTACATCCAGCTTCATCCAGAGAGATCCGAAGATGATGTCACTGATTGCACAATGCAAAATGATGCAACCCCGAAGCTGTCTTGCGGACTTGCCCCGAGCGACGCCCGTGCGAGTTCGAACTGGAACAGTCCTCCAGTCCAACGCCTTGCCCTTACTCAGGAAATAACTTATTCTCGCACTATTCTCACGCCGATTTCTGTTCGCAGGCACGGGATTGTGTTTCGTCGTCACCAATATTAATGGCCAGCGGCCGTTGACCCAGCTTTGTCATTTGTCACTTAGCCTTCAAATAGCGCCCAATTTGCGTACAAAAGATCTAGAGCAGGTGCAGAAATACATTGGGACGCCTGATGATGTCCTTCAACTTTGCTCTCTGGCTGGCGGGCTTTCATGTATACGCATCTGCGATTGCCGGCTCCCCATCAAGCCCTGTCGTAGATCTGGGATACGCGCGCTATCGAGGGTCAACCGATCTCGCCTCCAACATCACCTCATTTCTGGGCATTCGGTACGCTGTGCCGCCTACTGGTAAGTGCCCGCTGTTTCATTCATGCGGTGGGATACCTGAGGTAGTGCGTACAGGTTCCCTGAGATTTCAAGCGCCCAAGCCGCCTGGACACGTAGCAGGGACGCAAAATGCCACTGCTTTACCTCCTCAGTGTTGGCAAGGTACTGACGCTGACGCCGCCGGAAATACCACCGCACAAAGGGGGGACGTTGTTCCAACATCAAGTTCCGAAGACTGTCTCTTCCTTGAGTATGATCTGCTTGCAGGAAGGCGGAAATCATCTTTGACTGACTGAGCTGCAGCGTGGTGGTGCCGAACATCGCGACAGCACGAGGGTTACCCGTAGTGGTCCGTTTTGATGTTTCTCAATTAAAGTTCATCCCTGATCCGTGCACATCTGCAGGTGTGGATCCACGGCGGCGCGTATGGGACTCCATTCACAGACGTTGGCTGTTTCTGAAAGCATGTCGGTCAGATTTGTCGCTGGAAACATCAGCCAGTACCAGAACAGCGATCTGACTGCCGACTCTGACAATCGTGCCATCACCGTGCTGATTCAATACCGCCTGAGCGTTCTTGGTACGATCTGACCTCTCATCTTTATCTGTCGACTGCTTACGGGCATACAGGATTTTTGGCTGGGCCAGAGGTCAAGGAGAAAGGAGCGCTCAACGCTGGACTTCGTTCGTCACAGTGCTTTCTCCTTCAGTCCATTGAACTGAAGATCTCGTAGTCGACCAGCACCTTGCCCTTCAATGGGTTCAAAAACACGTGAGTGGCCTCTCAACTATTTCTCCATCGCGTCTCATAGCTCGACACGGCAGATATCGTCTGTAATAACGAAGCCTTGTAGAACATTTGACCGAGACTCCCCTGTAGAACATTTGGTGGCGACCCCTCGAAAGTCACGATATGGGGCTCAAGCGGTAAGTGACACAATGAAAAGTAAATTGTCTGCTTACCGTTTCCTGCAGCCGGTGAGGATCATCTATCTAGGTTGCCTTTTTACTGAACTGCCCATCAGGGGCCAACTCTGTTCTCCAGCACATTGTAGTATGTATTTCATACAGTATCCCTCTTACGCTTCTGAAGGCTAACGATCGCCTCAGGCGCATGGTGGCCGAACCAATCCACCGCTATTTCGAAACGCGATCACCAGCTCTACGGTCCTGACCTCACAGTATCCCGCAGACGGCCTCATCCCCTCGGTAGGTCTCCAAGTCTGGTCACCTCTAACGCACCTGACAGCTCGCAAAAAGCAAATATACGACGCAGTTGCCAATATGAGCGGGTAAGGGCCAATCCTTTCACGAAAGCTGTGTATCCTCGCCCGATTGACGTTTTCTGTGAATCTCAGCTGCCTGGCTGCATCCGATTCGTTTGCATGTCTCGTCTCAGCCGACGCGCAAACACTTGCAGATATTGGCCAAACTATCGCCATTGATGCCGCTTATACCACGTTTGCCCTTGTTGCCGTTGTCGATGGTCAGTTCATTGTGGAGCGGCCGACACTGACTTTGGATCGCGGGGAGGTTAATGGAGTCAGTAAAATCCCTCCTTCCTCTCCCTTTTGACGACACTGAATGCGTCCTTCTTGTAAAAAGAATGCGCTGCTGTCTGTCACAAATACCTTTGAAGGACGGATTTTCACGCCAGCGACCGTGTCCAACATCACAGGTTACATTCAATCGCTTTTCCCGCTTATGACCACGGCCCAGGTTGAAGATGCTGTGCAAGTGTACGCGCTGTTCAACGATACATGGCCGAGCCTCACAGATCAAGCGGTGGCGATTAGAGGAGAGTGTAAGTGCAATCACCGTCAACCAAAATCCGTTTCGCTGACAAAGTGTGCGCCATTGCAGCCATTTTCATTTGTCCTACCTATGACATTCTCCGCGCGTTCCCCGGAAAATCGTGGAAGGTGAGTTGAAACGCATGCCTCGAGGAGAGTGATCCCAATGTCAGAGTACACAGGGCGAGTTCGCCATTCCTCCCGGTAACAACCTCTGCTATCTTTCCAAACACACGAGCTGACGGAATTCCAAGGTGACCATGGCGATGATGTTCCTTACTACTTCACATCGCAAGTCCATGCTCGGCGTTTCATATTTCTCGCTTACATGTCCTCTTAAGAATGGGACCGCCTTACAACAACACCGACTTCATTAATTCGTTCTCCAAGTCTTTCCTCGCCATGGTCCTCGCCGGCGATCCTAATGTTAAGTTTGATCCAACCGATCGCACGCCCAATTGGAAAACGTGGAGTGTGGGCGCAACGGAGATGCTGTTCAATGAGACTTCGGCCGGTCAGCCGGAAATTCTGGGCACCTCCACGGACCCCGGGGTGCTGACACGCTGCGCGTATGTATTCCGTGCACTATCTAGCTTCTCTGCTCTGATTGCGTGCCTTTCCAGCTTCTGGAAAAGCGTTGCGGCCAACATAGCCCAATGACTTCTGGCTGCGTGTGTCAGATGACATTAGCTTAAAATATAATATCCAACGGCGCGAGTTTATTTACCTTTGTTGCGATTCGATCTGAGGCCGAAGCTTCAAATGTGTGGCGCTTGAACACCGCGATAGCCATCATCGGCGAGTTCATACAAGTCTGTAAGATTGATAGACATGACGAGACGGGCACTCGACTCTAAACAACCTCGCGAGCTTTATGAGATGCAGGGAGATACGAGGCAGAGTTGTTGCTTGAGGGGTTTTAAAAGAATACTGCGTACTATTTTCCTGAATCCTGATGACTAGTGTAGCGCACATCAAATTTCATTTGTTTCCATATATAGTCTCACCAATCGTGTAGCCTCAGAACTGAATTCACAAACTGATCAGAACGCGGCATGATGGATAAGAGGAAATCCTGTGGTGTGTATGGTATTGAACTGTATCGGCGTAGCATGCGAACCAGTCACCATGCTCTGGGACTCGTAGATCTTTTCCAGAAGATTCGGGCCGGTAAAATAATTTGACTCCCAGCTCAGAGTTGTGGAAAGTTTTTCTCAAGTTTTTCTGGCATGCTGCCAGCTGGTGACCGATGGCTCCGTCCGCGTGTAAGTAAGCCTCGGTGCCAATATTACATAATGCCCGAGTCGTGTCTTGCTTCCGCCGACCATCTTTAGCGCTTCAGCCTCAAAAGTCAATCCAAAGTCCTTGTGTAGATTTCAAATTTTCGATTGCGACATACTGCCACGATGTTACTTCCAAAACTGCAATTGAATAGCATCTTCAATCCAGAACCCCTCCCCTCCCCCGTTGCGCCCATGACCCCACAACCGTCTCGCGAATCGTGCCCATGATTGTAGGAAGCATCGCTGCTTATGCGCTCACGAACCTTGGGGCCGGTACGAGCCAGCTTTCTGTCAATTTTGCGTATTTAAGGCCATACATGCAATGTCCCATACGACCAACTCGCCATTGCAAACCGACAAAGCTATCGAGAAATGCACCACCGCCTGCTATGCCTATCACTGCTTGCTTGTCTGACTTTACTGCTGCAAGCTGGGGACGCTGCGGATCATAAATCGAGCCATGATGATGGACCTATAGTGGACCTCCAGTATGCCCTGTACCGCGGATCGACCGACCCTACTTCCAAGATCACCACATTCCTCGGTATTCGCTACGCTGCTCCTCCCATTGGTGCGAAAGATCCACCCACCGGTTCATACGAACTTCTGCCCACTTACACATCCTTTGCCGGTGGCTTTCTTTAGGTTTGTTGCGCTTTCAATCTCCCCGACAACCAGCGAGCATCAAAGCCATGCAGAACGCCATTTCGTTCCCCCCGCAATGCTATCAGTCTGAAATTGGCTTGGCAAATATAAGCTCGCTGGTATCCGCGCTTCCGAAACGAGATTTTGAACCCGTGCCCACCAATACTTCTGAAGACTGCCTCTTCTTAGAGTACGTGTTACCCTTTTGATTAGTTATTTTGGGACTTTTCTGAGTTCTGGGCAGTGTGGTCGTTCCAGACATAGAAACAGCGCGGGGATTGCCTGTTGTGGTACGCTACCCCCATACATCCACATTTTTGCTTTCATATCCTGACTGACGCATCTACAGGTGTGGATACATGGCGGCGGGTAAGCGCTTTTTTACATCTCAAACGCGTCATTATGATGAGCCCCCATTGGCCAATGGCAGATACGCTAGCGGCAATATCAGTGTCTTCACGCAGTCCGATCTGACCGCCCATTCGAACAACCATGCTATCACTGTGCTAATACAGTACAGACTCGGCGCATTCGGTGAGTCTTAAGCTTCAATGCCGCATAATATTAATGATGCACCATTGTTGCAGGATTCTTGGCGGGTCCCGAGGTGAAGAAACACGGAGCGTTGAATGCTGGTTTGCGTAAGTATATGAGCCTTTTCTATGGATCGTGAAACTGAATGTTTTCAATCAATTCGTAGTCGATCAGAATTTCGCTCTGCAATGGGTTCAAAAATATGTAAGCCCGAATATCCAATGCTACGCCTGTCTGGTTTCTAATCGCGCCTTATTGTCCGGGCTGTGCAGATCTCGTCTGTCTCTTCTTCTCCTGCCATTAGGCGCTTGAAGCTGCTCACATCGATATCAAATGCAGCAAGTTCGGTGGTGATCCGGGAAAAGTGACCATTTGGGGTGAAAGTGGTTCGTTCATACTTGCAATTCAGTGATTTGCTTCACCCTGCACAACGCTGATCATGATCTGTTCTATGCAGCTGGTGCGTAACAACCTTCCACAAGTAGATGCGCGCCAATTCAATTCGAATGTGGACAGGGGCCGGATCTGTGCTGCAGCACGTCGTCGTATGTCCAATCAAGATTGATTCTGTATTCTTAATTTATGATTCAAACGCACCTCGCAGGCGCACGGCGGGCGCACGCAACCCCCGCTGTTCCGCGCTGCAATAACGAGCTCCACCGCGCTCCCATCCCAATATCCCGGCGATGGGCTCATACCCTCCGTGCGCATTATTCATGCATCCTTTCTCCTCGAAATTGACTTGCATTGGATAATTTCTGCACAGATACTCTACAACGAACTGGCGAATATCACCGGGTACGTCGCTCCTCCCATATCTAAAACTCTCGACACATTCCATGTTCCATGTTCTATATTCTATATGCTCAGTCTGAGCTCACACTGCACTGGCTCACAGCTGTCTCGCGCCGAACTCGAACTCAGCCTCATTCGCATGCCTCGTCGCACTCGGCGCGGACGCTCTGGGGGAGGCAAACTACCTCACCATCACGCGCGGATTCTACGGGACCACCGCGTTTGCGCCCGTTATCGACGGGGAATTCATCGTGGAGCGGCCGACGGTGACGTTGGGTCGTGTGCGTGTCAATGGGGTGAGTCTCCCAGTCTCCCATCCCCTGTATCTCTGTGTCCTTTATTCAAATATTAATATTACCATTTATCGGGCAGGAGGTATTGCTGGCAGTGACAAACACATTCGAGGGACGCACATTCGTACTGCCAAACCTCACCACGAGCATAGCCTCTATATCTGCGTACACGCAAGCGTACTTCCCATTGCTAGACGCGGCACAGGCGAACCAAGTTGCCGAAATATATGCTGCTTCTGCGCTAGAGGAAGAGCTGCCCACGGCAGAGGACCAGGCTGTTGCGATCATTGGCGAATGTGAGCTATTCTCTAAAATCATTTTCCTGGTTGTCTCTCGCAATTGCGGTCTCCCGATAGGAACAAGCAGCTGACGAGCCACATGGGATGTGTGTTTTTCTGTTTGAAGCGGTATTCATCTGCCCGACTTATTATCTGCTGCGCGCGTTCAAAGGGAGATCTTGGAAGGTGCGTTGGCAATTTCACTTGCATCGATGTATATAAGGAAATCGTACTTGCGGGACGCTGATGAATGAATTTCTTCGCAGGGAGAATTCGCTATTCCACCAGGTGAGCTGAGTACTGCTATAATCTACTCTCTATCGTGAATCGTGACACGTGCGTGCGCTGACAAGGCCTTGCGCCTATGATCTACTAGGCATCCACGGCGAGGACGTCTACTATTACTTCTCCTCGTAAGCTACAGTCCAGTCCCACCAAGCCAACCTGTTCTTAACCAAATCCACTTGCGATAAGTTAACGTTGCTGATCATGGTTACCCCCACCTCATCTGCGCAGTGCCGGCCAGCCGTTCAACAACACCGCCTTCATTACCGCCTTCGCGCAGTCCTTCCTGGACGTCGTCCGCTTCCTCGACCCGAACGCGAAATTCGAATCGCACGCCGCATTGGAAGACGTGGGATGCTGCCGGTTGGCGCACGGAGATGCTGTTCAACAAGACGGCCGCGGGGAATCCTGTGATCAGGCCGATTTCGACTGATGGGGGTCTGCTTGGGCGATGCGCGTGAGTGAACCCATGTAAAGGAGTTATTGGACGTGGGCTGACCGGGGCAATGTACACCTTTTCTCCAGGTTTTGGGAGACATTGTCGGCGTATACTGCCCAATGATTTCGGACGTTGTCTTTCGGATTTGGCCACATCTTGCTAGATATTTGGTTGAACCAGGTGTGAGCATTGCCTGCGATTGGAAGCGTCGGAATATATCTTGGAATGACTAGTATGCGTGGATCCCGTGGATCAGTGCCACCGCTTCATGCCAAGTACGATATTTTGAGTACAAATTCGGTGATATATTTGTACGCAATATGGTTGTGTGATGATATCGCATTGAGTGGCACGGGATAACTTCGGCCATGTGGGGTCCCTCCTGCCGGTCGAAGCTGGAACGCTGAACCTTTCTTGCAACATAAGCAAATTAAAATATCTCTCGGATCAGTCACAGTTAGTTCCGAGTGATATAGCACAGCCCGTGGGGCACTACCACTAGTAATGTAGGGCAGTCATATCAGCAGACGCGATGCTATCATCCGGCATTGCCCTTGCGATGAGAATCACTCAACCTCAACTCCGTTAAGATTTTAGCTGCGTCTCATTCATACACCCTGCAGCAGGCTTGCAAACCACGGTAGCACAGTTGCATGATGGAATTTTCCGATATGCATTCTCAATTATTCTGACCTTTACCACGTCTCGATTCAGTTTGATTGTATCCGTTGCTTGAACTATCGAGATATCCCTTGGACGAATATCGCGTATAGTATGCACCTTGCGGAACAATATCAGTGTCGCTATTCAGTTTGGCCCATGTCACTAGTCATGATGCATTGTCGCTGCTAGAGTCTCCGAAGCCACTACAAGCCCTTCAAGTCGAAACGATCATGCACGATTAGTCGGTTGACCGCTGCGGCTCACACTGTAATATTCGAATAGGAGCCTTGCGATGCTGGAAGCTAATATTCCGACCTTACTAATTTGAATGCTGGGAAGATGCATTTCTTTGCACCGTCCTGATCTTTTTATAGCTGAGCGCGCTTGTGTCTCAAACCTAAGGGGCCTCACCACGTGGCCACGGTGTTCTCGAGCACAGCCACTAAATACCTCGTATCAATAGATTTTGTCCATTCGGTTTGAGCGCTCGTCACATCAAACCTTGATTGGACCTTGCAGACATCGGCGTCCACAGGTGACTTCTTTTGACTCCACTTCCTCAATGCATCATCATCTTTGCAACGCTGGCACTAACTCTGATCGAGGCAGGGTCAAGCCGACCAAGCCAAAAAACTGACAAACACAGCACAAAAAAATACCCACGGAATGAGCAATATCAGTGCTTACCGACGGCTTACGCGTCACGAATGGTTACGGCGCGACCTCATAAAGAGCGCGCGTGATACATTCTCAGTCCATTCTTCTCTCCGCCCACCTGTCCATTCACGATGCTTTCCATTCCTTTTGTTGCTGGGCTCTTCGCAGTGTCGTCTTTCTGGCTTGGACAAGTCAACTCCTTGACAATTTCCAAACGTGGAACCTGCCCAGCCACCAATACTGCCGCAGAGGTCCGCCAACGACAAGATGCAATGTTTGTGGCTCACTGACTTCCCAATTGCAGGCTCTCGCCAGTCGCATCCAGTCACACTACTTTAACATCGTTACCGGGGAATACAGCGAATTATGGACCGATGCAGTACGTCTTGCATGCGTCTTTCTTGAGCATTACCAACTATCACATTTGTAGAACACACTCGAGGATATTCACACTCTTATGCTAGCCGCCGGTGTCACCACTTGGGATTCGCTCGCGGGCGAATCTTACATTGGGCGTGTTGCGAACACCGGCATTCCATCTTGGTCCACGGTCTTGGATGGCAGCTACGATGATGCTCAGGCGCGTTCGCGTCCCTTACATATACGCCGAAAAATGCTCATTCCTTCCTCAGTGGATTATATTGTCGCTGTGGAAGATCGCGGACTACCAGACCTCCCAAGGCAAATCCGCTACCAACTACCTCGTATGCAGTCTTCTCGTTAACCCAAGCTTCTACTAACCAAAGCTCCTTCTTAGAATGCCGCCAACACCATTTATGATATCGTATCGGCGCAGTGGGACGATACTACCTGTAATGGAGGAGGTGAGTGATCAGTATCGATCAAGCGCACCCAGAGGTCTAACTACACGCTACCACAGTTTGGTGGTCATCTGATAAGAACTACAAGAACTCCATCACAAACCATTTGTATCTCTACACGTCTGCCGAAGGATTCAACCGGAACAGCAACCAGACATACTTGGACAACGCAGAAAAGGTCCGTGTTGCATTAGATATCAGTCACCAAGTCCTAAACAATCTATATCATTTAGACTTGGACCTGGCGTGTGTAATATATCTCCGTAGCCTGACTTACTGCTGACGATGGATATTATATACGAACAGTGGAAGCATCTGGATTGCGCAATTCGCAAGGGCTATGGAATGATGGTCTCGATATGACTTCATGCGCAAACAATGGCCAGGTGCGCACACGTCTTTGTTTATCCCAGCGAGCTTCAGCGCCTAATGCCCAAGGCCAGACTACATGGACGTACAACCAGGGTGTCATCGCATCTGGACTCGGGGCACTTTCAAAGGCAAACGGAAACACGAGTCTTCCGGTCCAAGCGGAAATCACCCTCGATGCCGCAATCAGTCTTCTCACTCAGGATAATATCCTGAAAGAAAGCTGCGACGACGTCACCTCTGGGGGATCGAGTTGCAATGCAGATCAGCAAATATTCAAGGTGAGTGCAGCGCCATTCTCCAAGATTCACTGTGCAATTATTAATTTGGATCGTTGCCTAGGGCGTGTGGGCGAAGCACCTTGCGTATTACCTCGATGCTGTCAACTCAGCGACTAGCGAAGCTAAGTACAGCCCGTTCTTGGGCTCTTTAAATTCCGCTGTAACGCACTACGGCGTTGATGCCGACGGGGACTGCTCTTCAACATGGTACGCTGCCAACGCCGGTGGGGGAACGTACACGGCACAGTCCGATGCTAGTGGTTTGGCGGCATTCAATGCTGCGTCTAAGGTAAGCAGTATATAAATTTCGATTGCCTATTTGGCTGATGCGCCCTTCTTCAGTACGGACCTTGCTAGATTATACCTCATATCTTATACCTGAAGCAATACTATCCGCTTTTGAAAGACGATATCTACTGTTTGTGGCACTGCTGGCAGGACTCTGCTGATCTCGCAAGGTATACGCCATGAAATTACGAGCGTTTCATGAATCTGGTGAAAGCTGCGTAATTCGACTCAAATAAGTAGCTATGCTCGAGTGTGCTGGCTGAAATGAAAACAAGAGAATAATTGGCATGACATACAAGCTGGAGGATACCCACACTGATTGACAATTGCCAGTACTTGCGGGGCTCATTTAAGCACCTCTTTTGATAAATATCATGCTCATTCATACATTGATCATTCAAATCGATAAGTATGCTGCCCATAAGATACTCAGATGGAGGTATGGGCTAACATCCACGTCGATATGCTCGAACACCAGCATCCAGCATGTCATGTCGCTTCTTGACTAGAGCAACAGCCCTTCCCGTAAATTTATACTCTGCATTGCATGCTGCGCTTGATACATCAAGTGTAACAATACGTCAAATAACTCTTCCAATTTCGAATACTGTAGTGACAGTGTGAGTACAGACAGTCATTGACTATTTGACGCACAGAGGTTATTCATTTTTATGAGAGTAGCTGCCTCAAATCTTCCACTTGTTGAAGCCTCATGTCAATTGAAGACACATGCTGGTAGGCATCGTTTTGGTATCTTGGCTCTGAGAAACATGTCGGAAGGACTTTACATCTGACGATAAGTGCACGTTCGCGACTAGCAGAGTCTCCTGAAGCTGGTGCCGCCATTTTGTTGGTTTATATATTATCACTTTGACCCCCCACGGTATCGATGATTTCAGACCGCGTCGTTACCAGAGAACCAGGGGCGGTCAGTAGAATTAAACTCCGAGTGTCGTGGGGTGTTCGCCGCCGCCGGGTCGAGGCGATGCCATGCCGCAGGACTGGGCCGATTTTGAGTACTTCAATCGTTGACATATGAGTAGAGAAAGAAGTGATCTACAACGGCGATGCGCCGAGAGGATACGGACAAGTCAGCAGGGGAAGGAGGCTGGCGGCCCAAGAGTAACTCTAAATCCTCTTGAGTCTTGA
Organism: Athelia psychrophila; assembly: GCA_001630335.1. Taxonomy (NCBI): domain Eukaryota; kingdom Fungi; phylum Basidiomycota; class Agaricomycetes; order Atheliales; family Atheliaceae; genus Athelia; species Athelia psychrophila. The sequence continues at coordinate 288,954 of KV417514.1, read as the reverse complement.
ACTCAAGATCGCATGGGAATTCGCCAGCTGGCTAAAATGCGCACCGGTCTGAGTCAGGGTGCACAAGCAATATAAACAGCATTCACCTACCAGTTCGATACAGTGGTCGAGCCATTGAAGATATTCGTGACCTGCCGACTGAGGCTGCGGTGGTTAAGTCACGGTTGTGCGGGCACGTGTGCGCAACGTGCACTGCGACATTAGACGATGGACATACAGACACAGTATACGCAGAGATATATACATAAAAGGCTTTACATCGTTATAAACTTAGGTGCATGGACAGTTGCATACTATCACCACATATTAGAAGGAGAAACAGTTGAGAGACTTCATAAGTACGACAACAAGCAGGCAAAGGAGTGCGAGAGGGGCAGTGGTGGGATGAAGAGTTGGACGTGTGTATCACAGGAAAGTGCAAGATTTGAAGGCAGCGGTTATAGAAGGCTGCAAAAAGAGAAGGTCCACGCAAAAGGATATCGCTAGGTCACGGCCGGTTAAGACGAATGAGGTGAAGAAGGGACAATGTCTTTTACTCGGCCGCCTCCGCCGCAGTTTCTCCTGCTGAGGCATCGACCTCCATCGCGCCAGTGTCCACTTCGGTGCCATCTCCATTCGTTATCTCGGGCTTGGGCTCTGAGGTACCCTCATTGCTGCCCTCGTTCTTCTTGGAGTTGAGGATTTCGTGCCATTTGTCCACCAACGTTTGCGCGCGAGTCAAGAAGTTGTACTCGGCATTACGTGGAATGTTATTGGCCCTGAGAGCAGCAATGTGACGCATAACCTTGCCAATTTTAGAAAACTGCGGGAAAAGG